>JAJLUQ010000083.1:0-50061 GCA_030564385.1 Blastobotrys robertii | reverse complement strand
TTTGCGGCGCAGAAGTTTCCTTCAGCTGATCTCTCGTTGCGATTCAGGCTGACCTCCACCTAGAATTTTGGTGCACGGACGTCGACCGTCACAACGATGATATGTGTAAAGCGAGCAAAGCATTCATAAACAAACAGGTGAGGTCACTTTCTCTCATGCTGTCAAACCCTGATGTTTTAGCCACCTGCGGTCTTGGAGAGTGTTGTAAGAAACCGGATAGTCTGTTTTGCAGCAACGAACACTTCGATGTTGAATCAGATAATGCTGTCGAGGTTCTTCAGATATACGAGGATAAAGGATACAGAGGAGACCGGATACGGTATATGTCACTCAAAAGCCTCAAAGCTTTAGCTTGCCGACTGCCTAAGCTGCGCTATTTCGCGATTAGCGACCCCCTGTTACTGGAAGAAGGAGATTTGAGTGAATGCTTTCTGAAGTCTGTGACGATACTGGAAGGATTCGCGACAAAGAGCGTAGTGTTTTCCCACCAAATGAGAGAGATTAGCGAGTATTTTTTGCGGAAGAAAAGGTGATACGTACTATAACACAGCTATATCAGCCGACAAAGTCGATCGTACCAGCTGGAGAGAGGCTCGCGCAGAAGATTCTGAGAGCTATATTCAGCTAGTGAATATTCTACGACGTACATTGAATTGGCAACCACTAAATAGGTTATCGATCGATCGGATCAAATCAAGTCCTTATCCAGGCAGATATGCCGGTCGCCCACACAATCAAATACTTGATGGCTTTTCATAATGCATAGATTCTACGATCGACCGAGATCTAGCTGGATTGATTACAACAGCTGGCTGCGGTCATGCATGCATGCATGCAGTACGTACGTTACGACACCAGCATAAATCGATCACCGGTAAGGACGTTGATGATCGAGGGTATAGCTGTGCAGGAACACGAGCACCTGTGTTAGCGCAGATCAAGTGAAACAGCTAGGGCTTTGTGCGCTTGTTGAAATGTGGATTATGAGTTCAATTTAACAAGACATCAAGGAGTCGATCGCGAAGGCCGATCGAAGGGCTTGGTCTCGAGGTTGGTAAGCGTGAGCCTGGCTTCAAATTCAGCGAGGGTTGGGATCCTAAGGTGAAGTACTTCACGACATTCAACGAACATCAGTACAAGAAGTGGTTTGAAGAGATGCCTGAAAAGACAGAGCCTGATATTTGCAATTTCGCCGATCTTTACTTCACGACCGATGGTGAGGATGAACACCGTGCGGCGGACGACCAGTATCTCACTGTCTGTATCAAGAACCTTCTGAGAGCAATTTCACAGCGCATTCGGTACAGTGCCAGCAGAGGTTCGACGTACGGCTCTAGCGCTGTCGGTTGCGGACTGTCATTGGCCTTATTTGAGTTTGTCCCTCACCACGACCAGACAAACAAAGCTTACTTCGCTGACATCAAACCGTTTGCTACCCTGAGAACCGGCGGTGTGAATGCCCATCTTGACAGTTGGGGCGCTCTCGCTGAGCTTGCAACTGAGAAAATGCCAGCTGCGAAGAATACATTAGCGAAGTAACCAAGGCCCTCGAGAACAAGGAGTCGAACGAGAAGCTCCGGGGGTCAGCCTTGAAAATGGCCAAGGACAAACAACGGGCTCATATTCAAGACAATCAAGACAATCAAGACGTTATAACGTTAGAAGCTTGGAAGAACTCGTCTATCAGTGAGCGAAGAGATCCTGAGTAAGCGCGTGGACCGAGAGACTGCGAATACTCCCAGACATGCAGGCCGCTTGATCAATCGAATGAGTATAGATATCTCCACTCCATAACAGAATATTCAAAAACCTAGGTTAAAGATCTGTAGCCTCACAGAGTGTGTAGCCGGGTAACTGAAAACCCTAACCACTTCAGCCACCCTCATTCTCTCTCACATAGCGTTTGGTGGATTGTTGAGTTGGATCTCACAAACATCGGGACTTGAAGTGCGTCGAAAGCTCAGATTTCTTCCAGATCAATGAAAGATGACGCGGCTCCAAATATTTCTCAGAAATTTCAGCTGAAGTACGGGTCACCCACCACTGCAGACTGCTAGTCACGTGCTGAAAAACAACCTTCGCACAGACATCACAGCAGATGAGTGACGAGACGGTGATTCCTAGCGTTTTGCCACTGGAGCTGGTAGACAAATGCATTGGAAGCAAGATTTGGGTTGTCATGAAGGACGAGAAGGGTGAGGTTGAGTGCGAAGCAGAGCGAGAGCGCGGGCAGCGTATATAGTAGTCTGGCCAACGTAAATCTGGGAATATCAGATACAAAGGCTCACGAGGTGGATATAACAGCACAGTGTTATTGCTGTATTGATCTTATACTCATTGTTTCGCGGCTTGACTTGGAGAGGTGGCCGTGACATGAGATCACTGTGGAATGTTCACTAATTTAGAATTCTCTGGAACCCTCGTCGGATTCGATGACTTTGTCAACATGGTCCTAAAAGATGTCACTGAACATGATGGCCAGGGAAACGAGACCCAGCTGCCAAAGATTCTTCTCAACGGCAACAATATTTGTATGATTGTTCCTGCGAAATAATCATCGATTGAATAGACAATCTTGCGCAAAACTAACATGCGCCGTCTGAGAGGCGGCTTGTGGATAAATTATTAGTAATCAACTTTCGATTTCAATTCTTCTATGATTTGGGTGCCACCGAGTAGGCTCTTGTCCGTAATGAATTGGTGAGTCGAAGGCTCTAGGATCGATTTCTGAGTTCCCATGGCCTGAGCTTTATACCGATGAGGCCCGTCTTTCCTGACAAAGTGAGCTATACCAATACAGCTGAGATCTGTGTGATCTGTTTCTGTCATCTGGACTCCGGGACTTCCAGCTCGTGAGACGTTATACCTCGCAATCTCTATCCGGTCTGAACAGCCAACGTGCCCCAATTGATAACTCAATTCGTTCTATTGGCATCGTCGGGCTCGGACAGCTTTCTGAGCAGGAAATCCTCAGAATCAATTGACCATTAAGCCTATGTCCAAAAAGTCAAGCCACCCGAGGAAACTAACAGCCTGAAACTAAGCGGCATCTCGAAATTTCAACTCAATTGCCGCAGTTCTACCGATGTCCGGCTATAACCGCCTCCCGCAGAAAATACAGACATTGGTGCAATGCGGGTTATCCTGGCGGCAGTGTCGGCACACTCTGAAACCATTTTGCGGCATCTTGTCTTGGGTAGATGTGCCGTGGTGAAATTTTTGATGTTTTACGGCTCGAACCCTGATAGGCCCGTGTATGCAAGGGTCCGAGAAGCCCTGACAAGGATTCCCGATCGGAGCTAAAAATAGCCCGATTTCACTCAAGGTTATAGCTCTGTTGATATGTGCGGTGAAATTGTGAAAACTCTGGCAAAAATATATCCGCAAATAAAGTTTTAACGGTGTTGGAATTGATCGCCCTGCACACCTTGCATATGGCCACGTGCATCCTTTGGCATGTTTAATTCAAGCACACATATAGCTTTACTTGGCTTGAACTAGTACCAGAATTCAGCTCAGACACGTCAATAGAGTATTGGCTGACGTTGGAGCCGCACTACATGGGGCTACAAATGTCGACAATGAAGTGTACAGGATTTGGAAGCAAAAAGGAGCGTGATTCGACCCAGGATCGAACTGGGGACGTTCTGCGTGTTAAGCAGATGCCATGACCAACTAGACCATCGAACCAACTGATTTGACTTTGAAAATGGATTTTCAGGGGGTATCAGACAACGTCGTCACGTGATTCGCGTTTCCGAGCGGGAATTTGGCCAGCAGTAGTGAGAATGTTTTATGCAGTTCTAAGCAAGTTCAGGCGTCCTTCTTTGCTCTGAAATTGCTGCTCATGATGGCGAGGTGACGTCGGGATGAACACGCGTTTTTTCGATGGCTGCCACCAAAAGCCACTGAGACAGCCCCGGTCCAGGGTTTTTCGGTTTCATTCCGGGATATGACACACTGACAGCGGGTGCGATACGGCCTCAAGCATAGCGATCACCCATACTGGTACTTCTAATCATTATCATACCCTCGCGGGGACTCTTTCCACATAATACGCACTATCCTCGATACGTTATCTCAAAAATCGCTAAACATTGGCTACCAGGAATCATAATGATACGTGCTCAGATTTCGGGTTGTCCAGCACATCAATCTTTGTATCACTGAGTCTCCAGGCGACCATCTGGAAAGCCGACCTGTACGGCTTAAACTTGTGCGCGATGTACTCCATCTCTCTCTGCGCCGGAATCTTCCACTTTCCGTCAGATTTGTTCTTGGACGACACTTTAGCGGGTTTACGATTCTTTGCCTTTATGGACGTTCCCGGGGCGTGGTGGCCGTCGAGAGGCGTGGACCAATCAACACCGGCCAGCTCTTTTTGAAGATTTGGTCGGTTCTTGAGGTAATTCGCAATACCTCTTTGAACACCAAGGTCGCCCACGGAGAAAACATCCATTCGCTTGAGACAAAACATGAGGAACATGTCTGCGGACCATGCTTGTTAGTTGAATCAAGCACCAAGTCGATGCAAATCACGAGGTCTAGCATACTCACGTCCTATTCCCTTCAATTCCACCAACATATCCACGACTTCATCGTCTTCTGCGCTCTTCAACTTCTCATCACTCAATCTTCCCTCCACAAATGCCTCGCTCATTCCAAGTATGTACTCAACCTTTCTATTGCTCAGCCCAGCGCCTCTCAACTCTTCTGGCTTCTTTTCCAGAACCAATTTAGGCGTGGGGAATTTGCCAGAAAATAGTGCCTCGAATTTGCTCAGAATCGATTTAGCCGCCGCGCCAGAGACCTGCTGGCTGATGATTCCTCGAGCAAGGTACTCAAAGCAGCTCAATCCGTCATCTTCAACAGCTTGTTGGCTCGTGTAGCTGGAGAAAGCGCTATGGTTCATGACATTCTCTAGGGTTGGGTCAATTTTGGCCACGTGATCGAGTCCGAGGGCAAAATCATTGAGATAAATCGTCTTGTCTATTTTCTCAAAGATCACGGCGTCGCCACCGTCCTCTTTGACTTGAACAGTCGCTGTCTCCTTCTTCGTCCTCTTCTTGACAACCTTCGCGCTGATTGTATTCACCAGAGGTCTGACCCCAGTCAGTTTAGCGCTCCTAGTGATGGCCATAATGTGGCGTGTAAGAGACTAGAGAATAAAGTTTCATGCACGCTACATGCGGGGTTGTGCGGCTGCTTAGTAATTCGGACCTGAGACATCACTGCACATATAACCTCTCGCAGTCTATTACATCTATAAAGCGAGCTAGATGGGCATTCCCATATAAATAATTACAAGCGTTATGCGCTTGTTCTGTACACTGCGCAGTAAGTTCATTATTGTAGTCAGTCAACTCTCTTAGGACCCTGTGGCTCATTCATGTTGCCTCCCTGAGGCCCAGACGTGCTCAGTAAACTTCTGAACTCGTCAGACACATTACCTAGCCACAGCGGCGGCTGGTACGAGATCTCGTTCCATACTTCTCGGTCCAGCGAGTTTAAGCCGTAAAATATATCTGGCGGAAGGTTATTGTCGAGAAGCTGAGGTCCCTGGCCGTTGTATTGGACTTGAGCGTGCGCAGCAGCTGCTGCTTCTGGAGTCTCCGGCCAGGCTTGGCCATATAGCTGTCTTCGGTCAACGACTGGAGCAGGAGAGAAGCCTTGGTTGCCCTGCCCAAAGAGCAGCTCGTGGCCATCAAGAACACCGTTTGTGGGGTAAAAATCAACGACAATCTTTCCATTAATGAACTCAAAAGAGTCCAAAAGGTTTAGCAGCTGCGATTTTCTAACCCCCGCGTGAGGGTTACCGCTCTTCTCCAGAGTGTCCAGAATTCTGAGGCCGTTGGCGATATAAGCAGAAGACTTCTTTCTGGTGCCAAAGGCTACTTCAAACATTATCAGAGTGGAAGTGGCGCTGAAAATGTATTCTCGATCCAGATATCCATACACGGCAAACAGTCCTTGGTCCATCAAGTCCTGTAGAATGCGAATAGTTTGAATAGAAGCGTCCAGCGACCAGTTAATCAAGCTCATCATCGTCTCTGAGTAACTCGACAAGTCCAACTTATTGCCGCTCTTGGTAACCAAAATCCGCTTCCTGACGAAATGAAACAGCAGCGGCCGAACCGTCAGGTTGATGCACTGAAAGTATTCGCTGTAGACGTTGACCGCGATACGCGTGTTTTTCAGCAATACCTCCACGCCATTCTCATTGATTTTGGTGCCGAGGTCTGGGTCCTTCGAAAGCGCACTCTTCCATGAGTAAAGTCTGTTCATGATTTGGTTGATTATCGGAAGAATGTTCTTTTCTAGCGGCGGTTGATATAATCCAACCAGAATGCTACTGGCGATTTGACTGAGCTTGATGAAGCTGTTGAAGAACTTGGCCGCTCTGAAGTCGCCATAGACACTGTGTTCTCCCGGTGGCAGGTCCTCAGGCATGGTTGTGGTAATTGTGTCGTCGGGAATTGAAATGGGAAAGCCCTGCTTGGCCGACGAATATCGGTCCATATAGTATATCGTCCACCATAGTCTTCGTCGGTGTTCGCTTTCCGGGCTGGCCGCGTCTGTGTTTTGGTGAAGGCCAAGCATGACAGCCATCCGTAGGCATAATCCACTCAGAAAATAGAATCCTATGGTCGACTGCATGACCTGGTGGTAGTAAGCATACAGTAAAACCACCTCCACTGTATCAATTTTGTATCGGTGGACTTGCATGCCGTTGAATGCAATGTTCATGAGAGAGATGGCCCTCTCGTAGTATGTGATGCCGGGGTATGCGCCTATTCGGTTCTGTGTACTCTTGCTGCCTAGGTACATTTCACCAGTGGCCATCACCAAGAGCAGTTGCAGAAACCAGAGGACAGAAAGTTGCTGGCCATTGTATGTTTGAACAAGTTTATTGCGGAATTGCGTATTGTTGAAGAAGTAAAATGTTGTGCCCACATATGTGACAAACTCGTCTAAGCAGTCGATAGCATATTCGTATCGGGGTAAGTTGAATCGATACCCATGGACCTCTACCAGCAAGCCATCGTCGATTTTGGTGACTTTGCATAATGTCTCCTCGTTTGTGTACTCCGCGAGCAGGGTTGTCTTTGCCTCATTCAGGTCCACCCCCTTGTTGTGTAGAATATTCTGAATCTCCAGCCCAAATAAACTCAAAGAACTAGACCCCTGGAACGAATCGAGCTTCTCCACTTTAACCTTCTTGACTGGCCCCTCCCTCGACTCAGGCTTGAACTCCGTCTTGAACGGCGTAAATGAGGCGTCGGGACTCGACTTCCGCTTGAGGCAGTTGATTTCGTCCTTCAGCCTCTGGGTCTCTTCTTTTAGGCTCTGAATGTACTTAAGACTGACCACTATCTTCTTCTCGCCTTCCACGTAGACACACTCGCTGTTGGCTTTGATGCATGATACACACTTTTGCTCGCCGTTGCACCGGATGTGCCGTTTCCGACATCTTTCGCATCTTGTTAGTTTCAATGAAGCTGAGTAGACCACGTCTCCAGCTGAGACGGGCGGCTAGTTATACTCACGCGACTGTCGCTCTCGCGCCTGGGCTCTTGTCTTTAGCGCCTGTCATATCAGGCTGATCTCTGGCCCTCTTTAACGAATCCAGCTTGAGTCCTCGTCAATCAACTTGCCAATCTAAATCCTTATACTTCAACAGGTCCTAGGCGTGTGATTTGTTGTATCTCCAACCTATACTCGTTCAACTAAGCGCCAGATAACCACCTGATAACCACCTGATAACCACCTGAGCAAACCGTACCCGCTGAATCCAATCTTGGGGCCAGATCTCACTCTAAGCGCCGTAAAGGCAAGCTAACCAAACGCCAAACCGCTGATGCTAACACCAATTACCACAAAGTACTAGTTCCAATGAAACCAGAGAGTACCAGTCTATCCCCGCGCCAATCTGTTCCCCAGGCTACCGCCGACCACAGTATATCTCTGTCTATCCTCTCTGTTGGTCGAGTGTCGGTGTTAAGGTATCCGCGAATTTGGTAAGTTTCCTTGCGACTGCCGCTCTGACGCACCTGTCCCAATCCGGATAATGTCTATGTCGATCCGGGATCCCTTCCCGTGTTTAGTACCCTGCCCGTCTTTCGTCCCCTGTCTGTCTACCCTGCTGACTGCACCTGAACCTACTAAGGCCGTGCTTAATGCTGTAGGGCACGTGACCGCTCTTACAGGGTATATTTCAGTACAGTTTATCTATAGCCGAGAGGTATTCCCCACAGTGTCTTAGATGCGGTACCATTGAGAGCAGCACGTGACGGCTTCGCTGCTAGTACTTTTACTTGAACTACAGTGCTATTTCCTCTATACTACTAACCTCTAAAGACTCTATTAACGCTTATCACGTGCTGAGTCACGTGATGGCGGGGTAGGAGTATTGAAGGGCCCGCGAGGGGTAGCAAGAATTCTGAGCCTATGACAACAAATGTCTTACCGACATGAACTTGTTTGTAGGAGATCGCCCGTCATCTCCATCGCGCGTACGGCTATCTACGGGTATGCGGGAAGATCTGTATGAATGTGAAGACCGCGTATGACTGGAATAGGTAACAGCTAGACAGATGATCAGATAAGATCCTGGCGTTCGTGCTAAATAAGTGAACGAGAACTGTCATGAATTTGGCGTTTTGGGTTTGGTTGCTGAAGAATTACAATGCCCGTGAGCTAATTGGGCTCGTATTAATTTCCTCGGACTAGCTACTCAGGAGAATTGCCTGTTTTGAGGTGGGGCGCTGTCTACGTGGCGAGACACAATGCGAAGATCGAAGCTGCCGGAAAATCAGTGGGAATGCACGTGTGATTGATGATTTGACTGGTATAACATGGCTGGTGAGGCGAACCCAGGGAGATATCTTTGGACAATTAATGACGAGTCGTCCAGCCAGATTTCTCAATGGACCTGACCCACCGCTATATTCTAGCCCAATGCTGTACCAGTCGATTTTACCACGCATGCAGACGAGGAGTTTCAGAGACGCCAAAACGTACCATACACAGCCAATCGCAACCCGGATTACATATACATGCGTTACCGCGTCTGTCTCCAATATCTAGTAACTGAGAGCCAAATATGCTTATCAGCAGAAGAATTCGCCTTAGTCTGGTGACACGGCAAGCTAAGCAGGATCCAAACTGCCTGGTATACGGAGTGATGGTCATGGATCATCATATCTGCCCCACGAATTTAAACCATCCCGAGAGGCAGGGCTAGACTTTGCTACTCTGTTGCATTGATTGTCAGATATTGAGTGGGGACCCAAGCTCAACGTTAGCTTTATTATTTTTCCCTATCTTGTCACATCCGCGAGGGTCCTGCCCTGGCGCGCGTAATGTCATTCAAAGAATCCAATTGCAACGAGAGCGCGGGTTTAATTGAAGAGGGACAGCAGGCATGCAAAGGGTCGTTTTCGCTTGAGCAAACTGACCGGTCTTAGGGACGGTCTATTTGCATTTCCCTTGCTCATGATATACCGCAAGAGTAAGATTTCCAAAGCATACCCTGAATACCGTTGAAGTGAACGTTCTAAAACCATTCCTCATACGATTAAACAGTTCTGGTACTGACAGCATCTCGAACTGGCAATCTACATCTCACTCCGTCACAAAAGATTAGGGACCCTCTTCCGACGTGACTGAAACACCCATTACTACCACAAATTACCACCAGGTTCCCTTTTACCCTTGCCCTGGAAAAGTCAAATTTGGAGACAACTCCCAGGAAACAAGTTTTCTGAATCATGTTTCAGCTCCTGCGTTTTTTAAGGTCATTTTCACATTAGTGTCCTTTCAGTGTCGTATCTCATTAAGGGCATCGACATCCGATTCCCTGAAATTGTTAGTATAGTACCTCGTTCGGTAACCTCGAACAAAGACAAAAGCTGTCCCGCAGCTTACATCGCTCCTAATCGCGATAATTCCTCCTCCCTTTAAGTAAACTTTAGGCTAACAGCGGACATGTCCGCCAGGGAGCTCTGAACGACGAGAAACTTTTTGAACTCGATTTTCAGCTTATCGTATGGCCCCGTCAGCAAGTGCTCTGAGGAGGAAAGCTGATTGTCATCAGTGAAATCACTGTACTCGCTCCAATCTACGTCGGGTTTCGGCTTTACCCAGAACGTTGGATTCCCTTTAAGCTTGAGCCGAATCACTCCGAGCGTGGCATCGTTTTCATCCTCGTAGAATGCAAGCTCTGACAAGTTGTTGAAGTCTATTCTCACTTGAAAGCCAACACCAGCCTGCGTAAACGAGTAGAACATGGTTCTCTCCGCGGTGGAGTATGTGACCCTCTGGCTCGGTTCCTCGCGTTCCCACGTACCAGCCTTTAGTCCAGAAACTGGGAATGTGATGATTTTTGAGACGGACGAGCTCAGTTTTAGGGGCGGTACTGGGGCCTTGGGCGGCTCTGGAGGTTTGACGGGTTCTGTAGGTTTTGCGGACTCTTTCGGCTTTGCAGACTCTTTCGGCTTTGCAGGCTCTTTCGGCTTTGCGGGCTCTTTCGGCTTTGCGGGCTCTTTCGGCTTTGCATGTGTGACCTCTCTCACCTTTACAGGTTCCTGAATATCTCGCGACTCCACCGCCTTTTGCTGTTCGCGCCGTTTTCTGAACCACAAATTCAATGTGGGAACAGTGAGGCTTAATTTGCGCGACAATTCGAGCTTTTTATCAGTGGCGGGCATTGGGTTTTTGTTGAATTCGCGCTCCAGAGCGCTAATTTGTCGCGGCTTAGCTTCCGAAGACTTTCAGCCCTGTCCTGTGCCGTAGTTTGTTTATCAAACTTCACCTCCTGCCGCCTCTTCATGAACCACTTGTTTACCCACGCCAAGTCTTTGCTGATTAGCTTCGCTATTTCCATTTTTCGAGCGTTATTTGGGTATTTGAACTTGGCAAATTCAGCTTCCAGTAGCCGCTGCGGATACTCGGCTTGGTAATTGTCTTTGTTGATTTTGAACTTTTGTCTGTTTCTGTAAAACCACTTGTCGACAAACGTTGCTGGTTTGTCGATTTTGTCAGCCAGTTCCCGCTTGACTGCCGCGTCTGGATATGCATTTTTCTCAAACTCCTTGATTAGAACGCCAGTTTGCTCTGGACCGATCCTCTTGCTGTCTCTGGTAGGCGTCAGTGACGGCGGTGATTCCGGCGAAAAAGGAGAGCTAGTAGGCATTGACTGTGAGTCGTGCGACTCAGGCGAGGGTAATGATATCGTTGATTCAGTCCTCATATCCAGTTGGCGCGACGTGGGGACTTCTTTCGCAGCATCCCTTTCTCTAACCTTTACCACGCTCCGCTTTCTGGCGAACCACGTCTTAACATATGTCAGATCCCTTTCGATTCGGTTGCCAATTGCCATGAGTTCGACATCGCTTGGATGCGCGTTGAGATCAAACTCAATCTCAAGGATTTGGAGCTGCCCGGTAGATATCCTCGCATTCCGCTTATCTACCAGAGGTCCACCTTCCTTTTTTCTCTGGGCTTTGTACCAATCTTTAACGGCCGTTGCCTGCAAACCAGTCAGTTTGCTAATGACCTGCTTTTGCTCAGCAGTCGGACTATTGTTTTTAGCGTATTCCCTGAATAACATCTCTCTCTGTTTCTGAGAGAACCTAAAGCCTTTCTTTGATTCGCTGGTGACGGTGCTTTGTAAAGGGCTTAGAGGCGTGTCTTGAGGTGACAGGCTTCGTGGTGCTGTCTTTTGCTTCATTCTCTCAACGAGAAACCACATGTGAATGGAACGCTGATCCAAGCCTATTTGTCGTTGAATTTCCAGCTGCCTTTCCACGCTGGGCTTCGGATCGTGAGTAAACTCACGTTGAAGCACTTGTAGCTGCAACCCATTGGGCGATAAAGGTGGTGCGCTCATGTTCACTAAATCAGAGTTTTATTGCAACCATCAAGAATCAGTCGGACCCAAAACAATTGTATTGGTGTATTCGAACGTAACTGTGCCGCCCTGGCCCGTGTCGCTTCGCTTATCCTGCCCCCCAATGTCTTGATGTTGTCTGAGCAAGGTTGTACAAAGCTCCAGTAAATGTAGGCCGGGTAACTGTCCAAATCGGTTAATCGGATCAGGCCGGGTAAATAGCGTTCTGACCCACGACAAAACTTTATTTACGCGCAGCGTCTACGGACGTTATTCGCACACAACGCTCTGTTTAGGCTAAATATCTCGCACTTTTGTTTCTCTCAAGACATCAACTGCTTCATCATATGCCTGCCTGACAGCAACTGTAGTGAGCTGTCTTTGTCACCAGGCAATTCAGTCTTCTCGGATCGAATGAGTTTTTCAGGCTGTTCTGCACCAGTGACATAAAAGGGGAGACAAGAAGCAAAAGATTACAGCACCTCCTGTTCCCACATGGTCTCCCACTGTAGTACTGAGTAAGGCTCTCTCAAGGTTAACTGTGATTGATCGGACGGGGAATCGTGTTTTCTTGAAGATGTGGCCGTAACCGCAAGTTGACAAATTTCGTTGTATTTGATGGCGAAGTTGGACGTGAAAATCACAAGAACTGTTCTTAATTAGTTGGCGCCCTCTGATGTACGTCAGTTTCATTAGGATCTGAGGAACGACCTCAATTTTTGGTTTGAATATGCCATGATTGTAACTGAAAATACGTGCGCGTGTGTTTGACTTTCTCAGAAATAATGGAATATGGTCTTCTTGGATAGAGGAACGAATAGTTTCGAGTTGGGCAAATGTGGCCAAAGAATTAGCAGCGTACGATGCCAGGAACGACAACCAATTCAGAATATCGAAGCGGCTTCCACCGAGCTTCGGCTTGGTTGAGCTGTTGTTGTTCGCAACAGCGGTAAGATAGTCTCGACAACATAACAGCTGACAGGGCCTGCAGTACAATACACGAACTCCAAGTCTAACTTCTGCGCCGTATTTACTTACATAACCTAGACTAAAACATAGATATATGATTATTATCAAAGCGGCGCGTTTAATAACCCGCGTGTACAGACTACAGTACGCTCACTGACTCGTGTCATGAGATTCTGACTCGTTTTATACTCAACTTCTCGTCTCGTCTTCATGGGCACGTACTGGTCTTGGGCCAGCCTGCTCCTGAGCCTCTCCTGAGCCTAAACTCAGTAGAGCTATGCACACGATGCCTACAACACAATTTGCTAGTATAGTGCAAGGAGTCTACTAACTAACACAGCCTTAGCCTTCCTGCTTCCGCTACCAGCGCTTTTAGTTAGAAAGTTGGTGATGGGCAACCGACACGTGACCTCTACCGGGTAACTTTCCACCTCCCATGTTACCCGGTTTGTTCGGGGGTGCGCCTCTAAGTCCCAATTGGCTGAACAATTCTTCACACACAACATGTCTGTCCGAACCGCTGTCAAACTCGACTGGGCCTCTGTGATTACCCGACTGGGTCTAACCGGCCAGACCGCCTCTTCCCTGACTGCCTTCAAGAAGCGACACGAAGACGCCAAGAAGAAGGTTTTCGACCTGTCCAAGCAGTCCACCGACGTTGACTTCTCCCACTACCGAACCCTTCTGACGAACCAGGATGTCGTGAACCAGATTGAACAGGCCTTCAAGTCTTTCAAGCCAAGCGAGTACGATGTCTCCAAGCAGCTGCAGACCATTGAGCAATTCGAAGCTAAGGCTCTTGAGAACGCAAAGATCACTGAGGATAAAGTCGCCGCTGAGCTGGTTGAACTCCAGGCCACTCTGGACAACATTGAAAAGGCCCGGCCATTCGAGCAGCTGACTGTTGCTGATTTGCACAACGCCCGACCAGAGATTAAGGCAAAGGTCGACGAGATGCTGGCTAAGGGCTCCTGGACTCCAAAGGGCTACGCTGAGAAGTTCCCAGACCTCAACCTTATGTAAGGCGAGCGCGTTTCATCTCACGATTACATTATGGAGTAGTGGGGTATCGATCGGCTGACCTTTCACACTATTTCCATGCTCTTCCACGATGATATAAACATAGACAAAAGTCATATCACGTTCAATTGTATTTTTATAGGCTGTGTTTATGAGGGAAAAGTTGAAGAGTCCACTAAAATCCCGAGGCCTGCCTCGCGAGATAATCAGCGGCTCTAATTCCACCGTCGTTTCGCGAGACCCAGTCAATTACGACCTGATTGCCCGATTGTTTGATTGCATCAACCAGTCGTTTCCCTTCTATGACTTGCTGCGAGGTTGACGAAAATGATTGGTCATGAAGAGCATGGTAAACACTGATACAGTCTGTGTAAAGGTGAATACATATCCCTTGCTTCAATGCAGACTTCAATGCTGCAAGCACCGCTTCAAACTCGGCTTCAAAGCTGTTTCTGCAGCCATACAGTCGCTGAGAAAAGTTGCGCCTATCGTCTTCTCCGTAGTAAACACCAATACCTGAGCTGGAGCAGTACGCGTGACCGCGGCCAGGCCGGAAAGAGCCGTCCACGTAGACAGTTTGAATACCACGCATTGTAATTGGGGTTATTTGGCTGTACATATCGGTCATTTATACTCGGAAACGTACTGCATGGTGCCGAAGGCGATATTTTTCTGACGGGCGCCGGAACAGGAACTCACGCCTCCAATAGTATATACCATATGTCGATAAGCTCAATCGTTCACATTCTGTTACAGTTGCTGTCTTAGTGGAGTCAAAAAGAGTCACTGTGACGACAAGCGTGTAATCTTCAGAGACAATGGTTCAATTGACTCGCTGGCCCAGTTGATTCTCCTGAGTGAAGTTTGATCGAATTAAATTCTTACCTATATGGGGTTGTAACATGCACTATAGCTTGACCAGGAATGCTCCCTCAAAGAGCACAATTTCACAAAGCAATGCTCAATTTGGTACCTCGAGGCTGGAACACTGTTTTGCGATATGCGGGCATGTTGTACCAGCTAGCTAGCGCTCGAAACTTTAAATTATTACATCATATACCCAGTACTATGTTCAATCTGGCGGCAAAATTACGTATATAATTAACAGGACACATAACGCGCAAGATACAGACCAGAACCGTTCTTGCCAGGAAGTCGGCAGCATCGATCGATTTGTTCAGAGTGCCGTGAAATTTGCTGGATTTGAACCAATTAATTCACCTGATTTTTGAGTTAATATTGTACAAGTGCTATCAAGTGTCTTCCTTTTACGAGATTTATATACAAAGTCCTCAGAAAAAATCCCTCCCGCCAAGGCGTAATAAACTGCTAGTCGATCCGTGAGGTGAATACTAGCTGCTCGATCTTTAATTTGCGCTATATGGCTTACCTGAGAGCCTCGAGCCTCCACAATACCGGTGGCCGATAAGACCCGTCCATGAATACAATCCGGCGATCAGTCATATTGACAAACAGTCTTGAAGCTGTTTGAGATTAGCAAGAGATTTGAGTGATCAAGCGATTCGATGCCGTATCTGTGATACAATTGATGCATGACTAAAAATATATACTAAACGGTCAGAGCCTATTTTGCATGGCTGCATGCATATAGACGCATTGAGCTAGGTTGAAAGTTTGGCGCTGAGGTCTGAATTCTCGTTTTTCTGGTCCGCTGTAGATGTATTACTGGATTAATTGAATTAATATTCTAGCCAGTGTGTCTCCAGCTAGATGAGCAGAGACAATGTTCTCAAAAGTGTCAAGATAGTAAAAATTAAATATCAACCCGGAGAGCCATTTCTCGGGCAGTAAGCGTGCGCTGGGCTAACGAAAAGAGAATTTTAAGAACATGCATGCATGTACATCACCAAAGAAGAACGGCAATTTAGATACGACGCACACTTTCACGTACGGTGGGCAGATATAGATCAATGAGAACATCGAGTGCAAATTTCTCGCGAACAGTTCAGTTTAACACCACGCACTGGTGGGTGAGTGGTTTCAACGCTTCAACATCTGAGACGCCGTGCATGAATGCTCATGCGGCGCTCCCCCAGTCGATTCAGCACAATCTTCAATGAGTGCCCAGACACAAAAGAAACGAACGATAGTGGAGGTGACTCCTTTGTTAGACAAGATGACCCTGCTGAGTACGAGAAGGATTAGTTGTCGTGGCTACCTTCCTGCTCGACAGCGTGGAGGAGCAACGAACTGCACCGGCAGATCGAGGATTTTTGCGTTCGGGGTTTAAATCAATCATCGGTCGATATTCTGTAGCGCAAACAGCTGTCAACATAACAAACAAAGATGAACAGGGTAGAGGTATATCATAGTCGTCTCTGGCCAAGTGCTTAGATAAGACAATAAATGATATATTTCTCGGTAAGGCGTCACCACAGCGTTTTGGAGTCAGTGCGGCTTCTCCCAAAGGTAGGGAACCATCCACCACCGACGTCATTCGAGCCGACATCACTTCACGAACATCTTTCTCCTCTATAACAACATGGACGAACTAAAACTCGATGCTGCTAACGCGTACCGCCAAACACTTCAGAGCATGAACAGCCCCACAGCGCCGAAGCGCGTCCCCGCCGAGCTAGAGCAAAAACGCGTTGCCCTGATCCTGGAAATCAATACAGAGCTATTGCGGCATGCAAACACATCCGCTGAAGAGCACAGGCAATCAGGCGAGACAAACAATTCGCCCATGTACCTCTCGTGCATGAAGCGGTTACAGTCCAACTTGACATATCTGGCATCCCTTGCCGACAAAGGCAAGATGCCTGCGACTAGTTTCCCACAGATTCTAAGCGCACCGCCGGAACTTCCGCAGCTGCAAGATTCATATCGAAGGCTGCAAATTCTTTTCCCAGAGGCGATTGCTCTGATGCAACAGGCACAGCGAAAGTTTCAGAGCCAACAGGTCAATCAGCAAGTCAATCAACAAGTCAATCAACCTGTGAATATGCCAGTCAATCAAGCGATCAACATGCCGGTCAACCAGCAGGCAAACCAGCAGGTCAATCAGTCCGTGAACCAACAAGGAAACCAGCAGGTTAATCAGGGCATGGGGATGCACTATCCAACACAAATGTTTGGAGGTCAAAACTTTCAAAACTTTTAAAGACATTTAATGGGCGGTAGGGTATGTATTTATAGGTCAAGGCCAGTTACTATTAGAGAATTCGGACGAGTTCCCTTACATTGAGCTTCCAAGGTAATTATTTCAATTAGTATTTGATGCCAGACCACTCTGCATTTCGCTTGACGCCTCCAAGCAAATTCTCGAGCAAACTTTATCACATGACAAGCCTAGGACCTCGCTAGCGCACCGCTACTGAAACAACAACGCCGCCGCCAGCTCTGGATTTCCACCAGCCTGGTTCAATGCATCGATACACTGCTCTCTCGAGAACCCCAAGCTGATCAAATTGTTGATGAGCTCCTCTGAGTATCCTGTCTGTCGCGGCGAAGGCTGGGCCGCGGGAAAAGAGCTAGACGGAGCCTGGGGTCGTCTAGTAGCGGTGCTGGCAGCAGGGGCCTCTGGCGTCGTGGTTGCAGGATCCTGGCTTGGATCTGGCGGGTTGTTGGAAAATCCACTTGGGATTTCAGACTCTCCCAGAAACGGCACTTCACTCTCTCCCAAAACGAGAACATTTCGTCTGAGATCAATCATACCCTGATGCCGCTTCAGCATGTCTAGACCAAGCAGTAGCTCGACAGTCTTACCCTCCATGACGGTGAAGGAACAAGGAAGAAAAGAGTTTCCGACTTTCATGGGCGCGGAGTGCACCCGTCCAAGGATCTTTGCCGTGCCGACACCGGTGGCTACACCCTGGAATCGCCTGTCAATGAGATGTGTCATGTTGCAGGCCTCCACGCATTGAGGGCTCATAATGGTGGCCTGCGCTCCAGAATCCACGAAGGCCTTGACCGGGTGTCCGTTCACCAGCACGTCCACGAATAGCATTGTCACCCGTCCAAACACCTCTGGGTTGTGCTCAAGGGCAGAATTCAAGTTCTCCATCACCGCTTCTTGCTGGATAAGTTCAAGGATCTTTTGCTGTGATTCCTCATTGTATGGGTCATCCTGTAACCTCTTCAATTCCTTCCGGCGCGAATCCTCCGCATCTACCCGCTCCCTCTCAATCTGAATCATCTTTTCTCGAAACTTCAAGGGCTCATTCAGCACCTCTAGCAGCTGAGGATACGTCTGTTCCACCCCCTGCCGTAG
The DNA here is from genome assembly GCA_030564385.1 of Blastobotrys robertii. NCBI lineage: Eukaryota > Fungi > Ascomycota > Dipodascomycetes > Dipodascales > Trichomonascaceae > Blastobotrys > Blastobotrys robertii. Next base: position 31,948 of record JAJLUQ010000083.1, on the reverse strand, counting down.
TACCGAATCATTCAACATCTGAAGTCGAACCTTCTCAACATCCTGATATAACTTCTCTGTGCCTTCATTTACAGGCGAGTTCTGTCGCTTTATAAGCACAAGCAAATCGCCATCAACGATATTCCAATGGTCCAGGGACTTTTCGTCTTCAAGGCTCTTACTCTTGTAGATCAAGACCTGATCACGCGGACTCATCCCCGTCTCGGCTTCAATATACGCTTTCAAGTCTGTGATGGTCATTTCCCCAGAAACGTCCACCGTAAAGATGGTCTCGTCATCTTGGAAACTGATTGTGAGAAGCATATGTCGATTTGTGGTGGTGGCGTGAAGTGAAGTGGTGGCGATCTGACTAAGCGTTCACCACCTGATTATGTAAGAATGCGGGGAACCGCCCGACAAAAAAGATCTCAAGCGAGCACCTTTAGCGAGTGTTAAGGAGAAGCAGGCGGGTCTGGTGGGATTCTATGTTCACAATACGTGCAGTAGCTCAATTCTGCATAGTTGATAGAGATGTGTTACCCGGATGTGAACTCTGGGATTACGTAAGATGCGTAATCTGATCTGCCTTGATCGAATCAGTGATGAGGGAACATTAACTGAAGAGGAGATTCAATTGGTGACGCGTATAGAACTATGGGTAAATCCTCATTTACGAGGTCACTTTCGCCAGAAAGCGTATACTTTAAGTACTTTTCAAGTCTCAAGAGGCTTAGGTCATTGGCTTCTCTAGCTATAGCTACTTCTTCTTCTTATCAGGGATTGGCACGGAAAAACTCGGAACTAGCGGTATTCGAGTGTCATTCACAATTGTGCTGGGAAACAGCGAAGCAGGCTTCTTCTGTTCATTCTTTGACGGCGTTGAGGATTTGTTGGACATGACAGACAAGAGGCAGAAGTCGAGGTATATATAGCATTCTAGGTCCAAAAGTAGCTTAGAGCCTTGCCGATTCTATATGCGCTAGCAAGCAACAACGCAAGGATTTTCCTAGCTGGGCCCAGATAGGATCCCTGGTTAGAAGCCAGGGCCCCTATCAGGCTAGGCTCGTTTCTGAGACCACAAAGCTCTGTAGCGCGCTCAATATCCAAACCGATTGATTGCAGCGATTCGCACTTACTATTACCATGGTTGGAATTCTTCAGCAGGGATATCACAGAAATTCATGCTCCTATGCGTGGGTTCTGAACCAACTCATTGAACAAGGATATGTTGACTCACAAACCTTCAAGATATGCATTTGATATCTATCATTCAGTCGTAAATAGGTGAACCCACGATGTTGCAAGCTCTAAACCGCATGGCTTCCTTGTACAGACATTCACGCGGCCCTTCAAGGACATGCTCAAACACCTTCGAGGCTTGATCGTCTTCGGTGAAGTCAGTATAACTCCTCCATTCGCCATTGTTTGCAATGTAAAACCTGGGCGTTTCTTTGGCCTTAAGTCTAAGAGTGGCTGTCGTTTCGCTGTGATCTACAACGACCTCCCTGTGAATGGGCACATCAATTCGAAAGCCAATGCCTTCTTCAGAAAACTCGTAGACCATCCTGGTTTCCTTGGGGATATACTCAGCCTTGAGCTCTGCTCCTTCCCGAAGCAGGCAAGTCCAGAATCCGATTTTTAGCGATGTAATGGTGAACGAGATCGGCAGACATCTGATGAGGATATCGAGTTCATGTGATAGCTGCTCCTCGAACAGACCCATGACAGATCTCTTTGGCCTGAGTGGTTTGAGGGATTTGTGGCCAAGATCTCGCTTTCGATGAACAGAAAGCTGCTTCACATCAATGAAGTTATCTTGGGGTTGCTGTGCTTTCACTTGCAAAGGCGGTGAAGGGCTAGGACTGCGTTTTTCGCGCCGTTTCTCTAACATCAATCTCCGATACTCATTGTTGTTCCGGCGCAGTTTGTCTTGCCATTCCGAGAAGTCTTCAGAGCTGTTTTGCTGTAGCTTGTGTTCTCGTCTGGCAGTGTCGTCAAACAGCTCACGCCTGCCGACCATCAGCTCGCATACTGTGGTTCTCTTCTGAATGGAGTGGCTTCCCGATTGTCGCTGCCTCTGTCGCCGGTTGTGGAACCAGAGGTAAATAGAATACTCCGTCATGTCCGTTTGAATGGCCAGATCCGCCATCCCTTCCCGCGTGGGATTTTGGTCGTGGAAGAAGTGGGATTCGAGAATATGGGCCTGGTAAGGGTTCGCGGGCCGTTTCTTGCCGTTTCGTTCAGTGTTGGTGATTCCTTTCATGATATCGACGACAAGTAATCAAGTCAACAGCAGATGAGGGTGATAATTACCTTCGTCAAGGCAATCCAGCAACCAGTCTTGATTGAATGAAGCGGCTCTAGAGTTAAGCGCCGAGTTAGCGCCAGGATCGCTATTAGCCAATGTGTTGTATGTAAGTCCGTCTGTGCATTGACTGGAAGACCGTGATGAGACTAATAGTCTTTGAATTGACTCTTTGGTTGTTGATGTTGAAGAAATAGGTGGATAGCCTACCTTTTTATACTTTGCTCAATCAAGCAAATATGTGACAGGTCGCCTCACCCTTACACTATAGGTATGCGCATGTAGCTCTGTAGCAAATAGCCTAGCCTGGTTGTGTAAGCAAACTCTGACACCGAAGGCCTCATTTCATCTTGATGCATGGCCACTTCCCTACGCCGCACATCAATCCCCCAAACTGACATGTGAAAGACATTGAGTGAGACAATTCTCAGTACTCCTGTCAAAAAACTGCCGAGCGGTCTCCATATTCTCATTGCTTTGTCTTAGACCGATTAAAGCCAGGCATTCGAAGACTGCCTACATTGAAATTTCCTGAACCTGAAGAATTCAGCACTGTTCAAGCCCAGGAAAAACTAGAAGACCCAGCTGAATCAAGAGCTATGTTCTTCGACATGGCTTTCGGCCCAAGGACCGAATTCGGCTTATTGACTGTGCTATGGCGCATTTGTTGACCAATAAGAACGCAGTGCTGGCACCGCTGTTCGTCTGCTAATGAAACACAGCGTGTCCATTGAAGATATCAAGCTTGACGAGCTGAATAGATCTCGTCACCGAGTGCATGGTTGATTCAGACGGGATCTTTGGTCAGCTCTACTCTAACCCAGTCACGTGACGTACATTTAGCGCGTTCGCGACGCGACGATATGGCAATGAAGGTGAACGAAATTTTGAGTGTAGGTGATTGCGATTAAACCAACTAACGAGGGTACGAAGCGACCGGCCGAGGAGAATGATAGTCCTTCGAAAGTGCGAAAGATTGAGGAAGATGAAGAGGACGCCAGGTTTTATGGTGATGGGTTGAGCGAGCGACAGAGGACAGTGCTGAACTTTCTCGATGAAAATGACGATCAGATGGACAACGCAGTGAGTATGAACAGGTTGGTGACATACTAACTAGCCCGAGGTATACGACGACGCGTTTCTTGCCCGTCTTATAGCCCGTCTGGACAAAGCAGTTGCGGACAATGCAAAACTACGAACAAAACACGCAAACGAGGCCTTAAAGTTTATGGACTCGGAAAATGAGCTTGACAAAGCCATCCAGGCACTCAGTGTGGTTGGCGAAGAGCTATTTCAACGATTTTTCGACTCTGGCAAAGCTCTTACGCTGCTGGAACTCATGACACATGAGAACCCAGACATCGTGAACAAGGTCTTCACCATCTTTACGGAACTATTCGACCGCGAGGATGGTTACCATGAACCGGAAAGAGAGGCGATCCAAGCTAAACTGGCCGCGCAACTGCTTTCGAACGGCATTGTGGACCTTACAATGGACCACTTACGACAGCACAACAAAGACTGGAAGATTGCTGGTGAAGTGTTTTCTTTTCTGATAAAATTCTTCATATTTCATGATTCTGCTGATCGTTTCATGAACGCCGGAGTCACCGACCTTGTGATGTCATGGATCGAAAACGGCGAGTATGGCTCCGAAGAACATAGCTATAGCCTGGAAGTGCTTTCAGACGCTCTATTTTACGGTCAAAAGAATGCACACAATCTCACAAGAGAACGGTACGATGTGTTGCTAATACAAGCATCAGAATTCACAACCAAGTCAAGCCCCAAACATCACGATCAGTTTGAAGAAGACCTTTTTGCATGCATACAGTATTCCTTTCTCAACGAGCAGCTGCGAAAGCTGTTTATTGAGCTGGAGGGTATAGAGCTACTGGTAAAGCTATTTCAAGGCCCAAAATTTGCCCGCAGCAAGGCCCTGAGCCTGCTGCTTAACCTGGTGGAGTTGGACGGCGAGAACGCTGTACTGGTGGTTCAGGCTGGTGGTCTGAAACCAATTTTCACTTGTCTGACAACACTAAGCTCCACTGGCGACAGCTTAGATAGTGTACTACATTTGTTGGTGACACTTTTCCGTTGGCTGGATCTAGACGGGAAGGAAAGAGTTCGACTCCTTGGAAAGTTTTCTGAGAGCAAGCAGACAAAGCTTAGTCGCCTGTTTAGCCTGAGGAGAGAGTTTATCAATCAAGAAGAGGGAGCCATTGATATCAAAGTCTATGGCCACCAGCGCCTGTGGCTCATTGACTGTATTTTGGCATGGCTGTTGCTGGACCAAGACCCAAAACTCGTCGGTGCAGCGCGGCAGAACATGAAGCTCAATGGCGTGACGATAGAGAACATAAAGAGCTCACTAATGAAATGGCGCGAGCAGCTGGCGAAGGACTCGGGAGACGACACAGATCCAAAAGATCTTGTCGACATGTTGGACACATTGCACAGTTCTTTGTTGGAGTAGACAAGCTTAATGAGACTATAATCGCGCTGGCCAAACCTGCCAAATTTGACTGGCCGAATATGTCTGGAGCTCTTCGTTCAGGTTCACACATATTTGTACCCAGAAAGTTACCTTTGTCGCATTTCGAGCGGGTGATATGGTGACTTGCGGGATGATGCACAATTTATTACAAGATCATGTTATACACTTTGTATAAAATAATCGCATTCGCGTATATTCACCTCCTTGACGCGGTAACGGACGCACTTGGGACAAGTGCCTAGTTGTGCAGTCTCGGTTTTCCCAAGAGTTCTCCGGTGCGCGTCGCACCACAAATGCGTGAACGAGAGCCCTGAACCGCTTGTATCGCGCATTCTGCAGCGTGGTACCACCCATCAAGAGGTTATATCGAGTGAAGCGGTCGTTATTCAGTTTATAACGATAATCGCGTAATGGCTGCGGTTGAATAAAAAACCAATTTCTGCACTGTTGGTTTTCCCAAGAGTTGTACAGTGCGCGCCACCTCGTAACACTGTTAAACATTAATTCCGCTTTGCATGCCGCCCCGCGGTCCCCACAGCTAGAGTAGCGCAGCCGGGCCAAAGAACAAATCAGGGGTCAGTAAGCCTGAAATTCAACCCATAGTGGAACAAATTCTGGGCTGATTGTGCCTGACTATAGCTTGTAACTGTCTTCATTTGCCGGCCACAAAAAACTAAGCGGTCGCCATACTTTTTCTGATTCAAAATGCCAAATTGTAGGGCTGCATAGGTGCAATCGTAATGTGCGAGCTGTCAGAATTTTGTAATGCTCGCTCTTGGGACAAAAGCCAAATTTCAGCATCACAACTTTTCGAGAAGTTGGCTTCCCACAGCATACCTCGAAGAGTGCCAAAAACTTCCTTATCCTAAACTGCTCACGATAGCCGTACTCTCGGCCCGTGACTGTATCAATCTCAGAATTCACCGCTGTTCCGATTACCCATATGCCCAGCCATGGGGCCTGAAACACCCTAACCCAGAACCCACATGCTTTATAACGGGAACCGTTGGCTACCGATTCAGCCAAGGCCGTCGAAACCGGAGCGAATAAGTTCCGATAGAGCATGTAACCTGAAGAATGTTGCCTGGTGACTCCCATACCATCTTTCTTGGTGGCAAAAACGTCACATACGTAAATGGAAAACTTGAAGCGACAAGGCACTTGCACTCAAGCTCTGAAACGGACAGACTAACGAGAAGAACCTACAGGATCAACCTCAATTCATTATCTCTCAACAAACCTGATGCTGTAACCGAATCACGTACGTGCAAGTGAGGGTATGCTAAGAAACCACCCAGAGATCTTGCACGTCCTACCGACGGAATAAGCCTTGCACCCTTGCTGCTATACGCAAGCTCCTGCTCCCGAAGGGGTAAGTAATTGACTGGTCACATAGTCAGATTCGCGCTCCGCCGGACGTACCTGCATGAGCTGTGGGGCGAGATGCTCAGCGGGTCGACTATGAAGTGAAACACGTCGGAAAAAGACTGGGTCTGCATACCAGTAGAGTAACTTTAACGCGCAGTTGAGCTTTGCTATTGGTGGAACTAAAAAATTATGCCGAGATCGTTGAACCCTCACCCTACCCTAGCCCTGGGATAATCATCAGAAACCTCATTTTTCGTGTATCTACACTATACGCAACAGATTGTTGTACTAACACCTTGGAGACTCGCTATCGATGACGGCGGTTAGGAACGCCTGGATAATTGGCCAGATGAATAAACGTATAGGTTGGGTTTCTTTTGCTGCCACCTACACACGCACACGGCAGCCTTGGACCCTGTGGGGTTCCTTGGCGTTTTGAGTACCTGACCTAAAGGAATCTCAGAAAAGAAGTGGATCTAACGACGAAATCGCCTATATAAGACCATGAAGCCCTCTCGTTCATCACAAACAACAACAGCTTCTCAACAGCAACAGCTTCCCGCTATACTCAGGCAACAGCCAGTCACTCTTTTGATCCACTCACCCATACATTCTTTTACACATTTAATCAACAATGCAGTTCTTCAAACTTGCCTCTGTTCTGGCCCTGGCTGCCTCCGGCGTTTCTGCCCGATGGGAGAAGGCCACTCCATCCACCATCGCTGTGGCCACTGTAACTCCAACCTGTTACGACAACCACGACCAAGCTACGGGCATCATTGGATCTCTGGCCCAGTGTGTTTCTCGATGCACCCGAGCTCTGTTGCACGTGAACGGCTGTGACGGTCTTCATGACTGTGTGTGCGCCCTGATTGATGACATTGACTCCGACCTAGGCGACTGTTTGCTTTGCGGTGCTCTGTACCCAGCTGTTCACCACATCATTGACGGTGCCGTGGGCGAAGCTCTGCTTAACTGCCCATACACCCCATTGATCACTGCCTGTCCAACTGCTACTTACACTCTACCTGCCACCACTGTCACTCCAACCCCATCTTCTGTCCTGACCGCGTGCCCAACTGCCACCAACCAGGTCTCCCAGAGGGATTGCATGGACACTTGTGGTCTGGCTTCCATCAAGATTCAGTCTTCTCTGACTCTTGGTGGTGGTGCTTGCGGTCTGTTTGAGAGCTTTGACCTTGACATTGAGGCCTGCCTGCTGTGCGCCACTCTCTTTGTCGATGTTCACCTCTTCATTGAGTCCTCTATCGGATCTTTCTTCTCCAACTGCCCTAAGCGATCCACCACCCAGGCCTGCCAGTTGGCCATTCCAACCACCACCCTCACTGCCCTGCCATCTGTCGCCACTGTCTATGAGACTGCTACTGCTTGCCCAGGTGGTTGCAACCCAACTGTGACTTCAGTCGTCCCAGTTGTCGTTCAGAACACCACTATCAGCACCTCTGCTCCAGTTCTCCAGGCTAACGGTGGTAACGTTGCCAAGGTTGCCGGAGGTGTTATGGCCGTTGCCGGTTTGGCTATGCTCATTTAAACGTTGAACTTTCCTGTTTAACGTGATCTCTTGATCGTGAGCTGAGCTCCTTAATTTATTAAAACCGGCATCATCCGGGGCACAATCTGACTAACTACATAAAGCAAATATCAAATACGCTGTTGACCTTGAAATCTGATGCAATCGTAATTACAGCAGTGCGGCTCACGCGGCTGAGACATTTCAGCGATTGTTGATGAGGCGACAAATTAGCCGACAAATGCATAAGCGATGTGGCGCAGTGGAAGCGCGCAGGGCTCATAACCCTGATGTCCTTGGATCGAAACCAAGCATCGCTAGAACTTGTTTTTTGGCTCGCTCTTCCCGCATGTCGATGCGCCACCAATAACAGTCGCTGAAGAGTGGGCCGTGTGCGCGAAAAGAATCTTTTAGGCTCACTGCGAAATAAATTGAACAGAAAAACTAAGTGATGGCAGTGTTCAAAAAGCTAGACTATAAATTCTCCAAGAGTGCGCTCACTCAAAAGCGCGCCTTCCCAAAATTTCACCTACCACAATAATGAAAGACCTCCCACCAGAATTGTGGACAAAGGTGCTCAACCATCTCGACCTGAAAGACCTTGCCCGTGTTCAATTGACCTGCAAGCTATTTTATGAAATCGGGTGCAGACTGATACAGCTGGTCGTTAACGTTCAGTTCTCGTCACTCTGGATCTCAGTGGAAAAAGGAGACAAAGATGTGATTATTCGAGGACTTGCAGAGTACAAAAGCGGGAAACACGATCATTTGCTTAAGAGAGTCGTGATTATTCGACGCTCAGAGCCGAAAGACAGCGAATTGGTCAATTACCTGAAGAATCTGAAAGCCAAAGTACAAAAAGTTGAGGACACATGCTATGAGCCAGGCCGAACGCTTTCATCTGTTGCTAGTGTTTCCGGAGGCAGTCCATTCTCTTTCCCTGTTCGATTTCAATACAGATGAGTGGTTAGGCAATCTTCCTGTCAAACACCCTTTGGTCATTGACAAATACGAATGCCTTTATCTCACGGTGTACTTGCCGCAGCCACTTCTAACCACCGATTCTCCCGCGTTCTTGGAAATTAAGCCAAATAACACCGTGCAAAGACTTGGACTCACCTCAAGGTCTCGCAGAGGCCTCTCAATTCACTTCAATACCCTCAAAAAGTTTGTGTCATTGTTTCCCCAGTTGAGATATCTTGCACTGGGCTCAGTGAGAATCGTGGGCGGTACTATGAAGACTCTACAAGACTTGCTGCCAAACGGACAAGTGTGGTACTTCGATCAACCCAAGGGATATGGAACTGAATCGATATTAAGCTGCCAAATGCTGAAAGATCTGCCCAACTGCATACAATATACATGTGATGCCGACATAGACCTTGAAAAGGAAGTGACGTACTCAATTATTACACTGAGTTCAGACAACAGTGAGACTGAAGATTCAGACTTTTCCATCGATTCAATCCTTGACCAGATGGACGATAATGAAATAGAAGAGCTAATAGCTGAATTGGGAGACTCCAGCTCGGAATCTGAAGAATCAGAGTAACCTCTGACTCTTCAAATTGACCTTTTCCGTGTCGGTCACACGACTGTTATGCACACCCCCCGAAACGGATGCGGCTCTAACTTTAAATTTTGGCTATATAAACAACGCTATTTCCTTATCTTGTTCAAGGACTTTCAAGACTTTCTTTCTTACAGCAAACACTCTCTGAGCCTTACAGCACTCTTTGAACACTCGCTCTCTCAACATGAAAGTCACCACCATTATTCTCACCTCTGTCACCGCTGACATTGCCCTTGCCGCTGGACTCACTGCTACTACTCCAATCTCCAATGGTACCTTCTCTCTCTTTGCTGACTCTGGCTCTGGCCTCAAAGGCTTTATTCAAAACACCCGGATTGCTCCTCTCACTTCCTGGGCCACCATCGACGTTGGAGCCACTACTGGCCCCCAGTTTCAACTCAATGGAACTGTTCTTGCCCGAATGGACCACCCGATTCCTTCCGCCGCTTACATCCCGTCCGAAGGATCCGGTATTTGGGGGTTTGTCAACTCGGTCGACGAATCTGGCCAATTCCAGTCCGGCTATGGCTTTGACCACCAGGGCCGACTCACCTACAAGGACAATTCCACCGGTTGGTTTGGCTGCTTTCTGGCAAAGACGGACGAAGAACCTATTGTGGAGTACTATGGGTCTATCAATCCCGCAACCGACCACAACTGTACGGCTGTCTACCTCTACAAGAAGTGACCATAGTACGAGCGCCGGCCAGTTCATATGAGAAGTTGATTCTATTTCCATGATGTACTTATGTAGTAACGTCTCTCTTTCAAATTTCCCTTGAATTCGCTGGTCATGATTTCGAGGCCTCAGAAAAGCTCATCTAAACAGGTCGCCGCACAAAGCCGCACATTGACCAATGCTGAATTATTATATGCTGGCGATTGGAATTCAACCAGCGCCACCTGTCCGGATTGGCTCGACAAAGAGGCTGTTATCTAGGGCCAGGGATCCGGGAAAAATTGCGAACTTAGACTAATCATTGACGGCTGCCAGGTACGTTGGAAGTCCTTGAGTTCATCAGAAGCTAGTTACCGATACCTTGTTATAGGCAACGAGTATCAGTACGATTACGCTGAGAAATCCTATAGCTGCGAGATCAACGAGGGTGCTCCATTGTTGTTATCATGAGAAGCACGACAGCCGGATAGGAATAGCTGGTCCTGCATTGCCGAACTTGTTGACATAATCTCGCCGGATTATGCTTTTACAGACGCGTCCTATTCAGATTGCGTGGCAGTAGTTTCGGCTCGGACCCGTAAAGTCGCCGGAAAGGCATCGGACAGGAGGCTGAGCGTTGGTGCAGTTGAATAGTGCGAACAGATCTGGGATCGAGACTGGGCTTCTCTTGAGCTCACCGAGTGATGAGTACATGAAGTCTTGATGATCCAACGGATGTTTGGACACTTCTAGACCTCTATCCTGTCAAGTGGATATCTCTGCGCGAGCAATGGCCTGTGTCCCCTCCCGAGCATACCCGAGCCTACCCGGCATGAAACCGGATGTTCCGGATAGCGTCATCTTGTCCGACATGCATAACGGGATGGCTCTGCCTTGTATGACTCGACTCTGGACAGAATTACTACTCCGGTTTGAGATGGCACCGACAAATGCTAATTTCTAAGCTGGACACGTGATGAGGGTTAGGTGAGTCTGTGGTAAGGGCCTCGATTCAAGCCAACACTCCATCCTGACAACCACTTATCAGACGCCATTAGCGAGCGCCACATGCTGGCTGCATGTGAGCAAGCCAGCATGTAAGCAATGTGCTGTGTGTGTCTTGGAGGAGAGAATTGATTAGCTCCGGGACAACATGGCCTCTGCTCGGATTCCTAGCGCCGTGCATAGCTTCATTGTCGCGGTCCACGCAAGACGTGCATACACTTGTCGGTATCGCCTTCCAGCTGCATGAACGCTGGTACTTCCGATAGCTTCCCGAGCTTCCCGACACTTTCCCGGCACCTTTCCGTTCCCGAACATGCGGGGTTGTTCCGAAGCGACAGAACGGCATAATGGTCCGTCTCCGATGCCAGGCTATGGCGAGCTATTGAAGTATAAATTGACTGCCATACGGCCATTCAACATTACGCAATCTTCTCACCATGCAATACTCCTCTGCTGCCCTCATCTGCGCCACGGCTGTCCTCGCTGCCCCGGCTTTCACTACCCGGTCCTACTCCGGCGTCGTGTCGCTTCCAATCCAACACACATCCGTCAAAAAGGCCGCTGAGAACAAGATCAACATTGTCCGAAGATCTCCAGCCCTGGAACCCCTTCAGAACCAGGTCTTTGCCTACTACGCCAACGTCTCCATTGGAACTCCAGCTCAGTCAGTCGCTGCAACCATAGACACTGGAAGTAGTGACCTTTGGGTGTATTCATCGTCCACTGGTGAGGCCAGCTCCTACAATTCTGCATCATCGTCCACCTACAATTACTTGAACGACGATTTCTCCATCACCTACGTTTCTGGCGCTGCTAAAGGTGACTTTGTCACAGACACGATTTCGTTTGGAAACCAGCAAATCACGAACCAGCAGTTTGCAACGGTAGGCACTGCTCAGACTGGCTTCGATGCCGGTGTTTTTGGCGTTGGGTTTGTTTCTGGCGAAGCCGATGCCCCCAGCTATTCAAATGTTCCCGCCTCTCTCTATTCTCAGGGAGTTATTGCCAGAAATGCTTATTCACTCTATCTTGATGACTTGGACGCCTATACTGGTTCTATTCTCTTTGGCGGTGTCGATACAGCCAAGTTCACCGGGAACCTCACTACTGTCCCCATTACATCCACAAACTCCCTGGAAGTTGCTACCACGTACGGTCTCACTACTTTCCACGCCGTTCTGGACGCGGGCACATCCTTCATCTATGTCCCAACCAGCGTTCACAAAGCCATCGGCCGGGCTCTCGGCGGCACGCTTGTCCCAACGCTCGGCCTCTACTTTGTCAACTCTGTGCCAACTTCTTTTATCACTTTCTCATTTTCCGGCGCCGAGGTCTCCATCCCAGGAGACCAGCTCGTCTTGCCAGCCTCTGAGATCGTCACGGGTGCGACGCCTGGACAGTACGTGATCCCAGTTCTTTCAAACCTTCAGTCCGCTGGTTACAACTTGTTGGGTGATGTCTTCCTACGATCTGCCTATGTTGTTTATGATCTAACCAATTCTCAGGTGTCTATTGCCCAGGCTTCATATAGCTCGGACAGCAATGTTCAGGCTATTCCAGCTACCGGTGCTATTCCAGGCACAGCTTAACTGGCACCATCGGTTACTTCTATTCCAACAACTGGAGAATTATGAGTCTCTCGTTCTATGTTACTATAAATACTTAAATTTATTCGATTTATCATTACTTTAACCGTGTCAACATTGAGCCGCGCCAGATTTTAACGTTGAAGCCTCACGCGTCGTGGGAGCGTGGGCAACGACACAAAATGTTTCGAAGACAAAAACAAAATGAAAACTCCGATACGGGGAATTGAACCCCGATTTGCACGGTGAGAGCGTACTGTGCTAACCATTACACTATATCGGATTTGTTGAGGAGAGTGCAACCTGGCTAAATTTAGAGGCGATATTGGAGAAGCAAAACTTTCGGATCCACAAAAAAAAAAAAATCGGGATCGCTCTTAACCCCCATGATCAATCAGATCCTGATTATTCAATGAAACTAATATTCTTCAAATGCTCACTCCTCAAGCAGTTTCCACAAGAACACCCTAAATGCCAAGGTAGATCAATTTTTTATTACTTACTCTGTATTGCTATCATGAACACAATCTAATCTTCCTCTTTATCTTCATCGTCCTCGTTGTCGTCTACAGCTTCATCATCTTTAACATTGACGGGCTCTTCGACCTCGTTGTGATCGTGAGGACAACCGCAAGCCTGAATCTCATTAGACCACATACTGAGATGCTCACTTACCTCCTGTTTCTGAGCAGACATGTTTAATGAGAAGATTCGAAGGGGAATTCAGGGTAATTTATACTTTGATCTCAGCCAGCGCTCTTGAGGCATTTTCACGCCACTGGCTAACCAAATTGGTTAGCCTTATCTATACATATACAAGCAATAACATCACGATATTCATGTGTTATTGCAAACAGCAATGTAACGTCCAATAAAAAACTTCATCTAACGCGCGCTATCGAGCCTAGCCGTTTTCGGACGAGGCTTGCAGTTAAAGGATGACGCAACAAGCACTAGGGGTAAGGGGTGGCCGATGTATTGATTGATTAGTTCAGAGGGACCCTAGTATGCATTAATACGGGTGTCAACCGTTATATACCGCAATCATTTGCCTCGAAAGTAGGCAAAAAACGTTGTCGAAAGTTGTAATGGCGCGTTTGGGACAAAAGATCCCATTTTGACATTCAAAAGTTTTCAAGGAGTTTTATAAATTGGTTACCGCTGCATTTTGAGCTAATCATAGCAACAAAGACGGAGATACATCTCTTCAGTTTAGTATAACTTTGTGAAGTAAAAATACCTCGATTTCGAGCTTTTCTCATTCTAAATCCGTGAACAGATTCCCCCGCCGTGACCCCTGAACACAGCGCCTTGCTAGCTCAATCGGTAGAGCGTGTGACTCTTATACGTCCTGATCAGGAATACAAGTCATCACAAGGTTGGGGGTTCAAGCCCCCCGTAGGGCTCTCTTTTTGTTATCTGAAGATATATCTAGCCGTTAGAACGACTTTCATCACTCAGTCACGCAGTTTTCGTTGTCTATAACATGCATTAGTATATACAGTCTAACATTATACGCTAATCTTTTCAGCGATAGCTAGAGAAGAGGTTCCTGTCCACTGTTTGAGTCGTTCCGGGTCAGCTGTGTTCAAGAACCGCAGCTCCAATTTGCTGTTTGAGAAGCTCAATCCTCCATTTCGCGTGACCAGAGCCACGGCTCCACCAACTTCCTGTGCCTTTCCGAGCAGCTTGACGACCTTATCTTGAATTCCCGAGCTCTTTGCGTTAGGGGCCAGCGAAAGGGTCATGGCCCATTCGAAAACGCCTTTCCGCAGGTAAAAGTTAACGTCTGTCTCGCAACACAGGGAGTTGGCCAGAGCCGACAGACCCCATGTAAGTTCACGAGTGCCATCCTCCGAACCCGCGGGTTGGCTAAACAGAGCGTACAGAGGCAAATCCTCTGATAGAATTGTTGGACCCATCAGCAGATACTGAATGCCCTTGGGATATAGAACGTGTTTGGGGTCAGTGACAATCTGGGCTAGGTGCGCCAGCATGATAGCAACGCACGGCCGGATATCATTGTTTTGGAGAAAGACGAAAATTTTGCACAGTAGAATTCGCACCATCTCAGCGTCCTTATATGTGGTGGCCTTTTCCTTGGTTGAGCACTCGGTCAAGAACCAGGCCACGGTTTCGACAATATTTTGGGCCAATGGATTCTGAAGAGAGGCGATGATGAATGGAAGGCCGCCAGACTCGACTAACAGTTTCACGTCGATACCGTTCTCTTGAAAGATGTTTGGGTTGTTGACAAGAGCCATGAGGAGGAACTCTGCATTGTAGATTTTGTCGAGGTGTGGGCAAGTTTTCTCGTATTTTGCAGCTTTCTGAAGAGCGAACTTCAATGAGTCTGAACTGGTAAAGTCAAAATCCCTGTGAGAGTCAAAGAATGTAACCGAATTCCTGATTTTCTGAGAGTCCAATGCAACTTCCAGTCCGTCCTTGGTCAGATTGACCGTATGCTGTTCATACTCGTCACCAGCCTCGTAACTTCGGATAATCCACGAGAAACAGTTGTTGGTCCATGCTGTGTTTGTCTTTGCCTCTATTCGCTTAACGATATCCAGCAACAGCCAGTCGCACACCTTGCCTGTAGCGTTGGTTAGACCAAGGACTTTCTCCTGAATAGCCCTACTGGAGTTCGCCTTCTCGTCACACATGTAGAGCTTCCAGATGACAAAGGCCAGCATTTCGTTTACGACCACGCTCGAGTTGATTAGAATCTGGAGGAGTTTCGTGTGTTCGATGTTGTTTCCTTGAAACACCAGAGCGGTGACGACGTTCAGAACTTGTTCGTTCTCGATCCACTTGAACCCAGCTTCTAGCAACGCGTTAAGGTTTCTAGCGGCCAGCTTCCACAGGTCGATTTCCAGTAAAACATCATCTAGGTTAGTTTTATCCTTATCTCGAAATACTCACAAAGTGCGCCCAAGAACCTCAGTGTAGAATTACCAAGGACAGAATCCTCTGCGAACCGCTTCGTCACCCATACAATACACTTAATGCACCATTTCTCGAGAGAGGCTTTTGACTCGCCTTGGGCTCGGGGGTATAGAGCGCCAAACAGAGCGACGGTTTCTGGCGCCACAGTTGTCTTTGGCGAAAATGAAGTCAAAGCTTGACAAACAGCGTCTATATCCTCCTCCTTGGCGAGAGAGCTCACAACGGAAATTGCATTTGTGTCCTCGCTCTTCAGAATCTCCAAAGACTCTCGATAAGCAGTCTGGAAAATTGCGTGCGACTTGTCCGCTGAGCTCTGTAGAAGCGCAACAGCGAGCGAAATGGTATTGGACTTGATATCAATCTTTGACAGCACCAAGTCAACGTTCTTTGCATTTTTCAGAACCGCTGAGAGCACTTGCACACACTCTGGGGCCATGAGTTGTTCCACGTTCAGTTGAGTGAGGTCGACCTCACAGGGCAGAGAAGCGTTGAGAGCTAGGGGTTCCAGATCAGACTCCAGGTTAGTGACAAGCTGATCGAAAAGCTGGGGTTTCCTGAGCAGCGAAATGCTCCTCTCGGTCATCACTCTCACGCCGGCGTTGAGGACCTGAGGCTGTGGCATTACTCCGGAAACTTCCCTATCGAGAACTTCCCAAATTCTGGCCGAGTCTAGGGTCCACAGAGCTTCTGCGACAGCGTGTTCAAAAGCATAATCTAGGACGTCGCCAACTGCACCAATCTCTCTCAGCTTCTCGAAAAACTCCGTCTTCATTGGCATTAGCGGCAGAAAGAACTTTTTGTCGCAGATATCGCCAACGAACCGGGCAGGAAGCTGATCAATTAGCACTCCAGGCTGGTTGGCATGTAGAATTCTGAACCTCAAAGCGTACAAATCCAGTTCAGAGGATATCGTGATGTTGAGTCCCTTTTCCGGTGTGGAAACGAGCTTGTCGAAATTGCTCTCGCCGCTAGCGGCGAATCCATTGAAATCTTCTAGCTTGAGCTGATCTCTGAATTCTGGCAACTGTCCCCTGGTCTCCAACAATTTGTGTGCACCTTCAAAGTCTTCACCGATAACGCACGAATCTCTGATGAATCTGAAAACCCACTCTCGAACGCTGGGCTTGTCAAAGAACTTTAGTTGCTCGATCAACGTAACGAGCAAAGGACTGAGGACACCGTCCTTGGACCTCACACCTGCATACTCATCGATATACTTGTATGGCGATCGAACGCACCTACTGACTGACTCTTGGAGAATGTTCCAGATGTCGTCATCGGCGTCCCGAAGTGAGTTTATCAGCGTATAGACTGGCGATATGCCAGTCTCGAGCTGAAAGATTGGGGTGGTACAGGTAAGGTCCTGCAAGAGTTCAGCGACTTGCTGTGAGAGGGCGACATTCTGACCAAGTTGTAAAAGGTTACAGAAAGTAGACCTTTTTGGGCCCGGATTCCACCACTTTCCGACTTTGTAGAGGCCGGCCTGGATGGTGAGTGCACCTCTGGCCTGAATCACTTGCATGCTGGTGAGCTCCTCAGTCGAAAGGTACTTCTCAAACAAATTTCCCGAGAGCGAAAAGTTGGACGAAAATTGTGGAAACACCTTGGAGTATAGAGCAACGGCTTTGATGAGAACCAGGCACACAACCTCGCCAGACATTGTGTTGAGAGCCGACGAGAATACCTGCGGATCAGGTAGACGGTTGTAGATTTCATCCACCAAGTCTTGGGTTTGCCAGTTCTTTTCTTTGTAAGCCCGAATCACCGCTGAGAGCTTAGTCAGGGCCTGGACAATAACCTGGCCAGAAAAGTATCGGATAAGCGGTCCTTCTTGTAGTGATTTAGACAGTGCCGCTCTAGAAATAACGCCGGGAAGGATATTTTCTGCTGCGATATCAACGTCTGGTTCTTGTGTCAGCACGGGCACAGGAAGTCGAATGACTCTGCTGTAAAGCGCAGCGAACGCAGTCCAATAGGAGGTGAGCTTCGGGTCAAAAGATGTCTGCAGTGAGGTGAAGTACGGGTGAACCAGCTCCGGACAGCTCTTCAGAATACTGACAGAGAGGTTCTGCTGAGAAATGTCGTCCCAAGGTCGAAGTTGCTTCAACAGTGAAAAAAGCGAACGGTTATTTATTTCCCTTGACCAGCCGGCATCGGGAAACTTTAGACCATGGGAAGAGTCGGTTAGTAGAGTCAGTAGAGAAGACACGTCCTCAGTATCGTTTTTAGAGAAGAGTTTGACCAGCGTTCCAAGCAACCAGTCGTTGAAGAAACTGATCTTTGTGCTTTTCGTGAACGATTCGTCCGTAAGGATTCTCTTTAGCACGTCCAGCGTCTTTTTTATCGTCTCGGAGTCGTCTTCATGAATCGTCTTGAACCAAGGGCTTATGATCTTTTTCTGAGATATCAGGTCCTTCCTCACTATAGATGAGCCATTTCGCAGGAATGTGATGTAGAAATCTAGAAACGCGCCCCGTATCTCTCCGGGCTGTAGTAACTTTGGAATAACTTTGAGAGAGAAGTCAAATGCTGAGAAAAGGTCTCCAACCAAAACTCCATCGTGAAAATTAAGGATCTCTTTGAGAAGTTTCAGTGTTGGAACTGTGACAGAAGCTCTGGCGATGAACAAACTTCTGTAAACGACTTTCATCTGATTGTCCATGATTTCTCGTACTATCGTATTGCCATGTTGGAGAAGAGATGTGTGTAGTGAGCACGTAGAGATTAGCCAGGTAAGTTTGCCAGTCACGTTCGCCAGCCGTGAGTGGTTTGAGGTCTATGTTAGCGACGGAACCAGGAGCGTAGAACCGTAGACAAAAAACACTGAAAACAGAATTCCATAGAAACAGACACGGCTCATCCTAGCTCTCTTTTAAAGCATACTGTCTCCCATATTCCTTCATTGAGAATATCTTGAAAAATTTCAACATTCTCCAATCCTCTCAACCGACGAACGCAATTTTTCACCACGAGAACCACTTCAAGCAAAGAGAAACCATAGATTCTAAATCAAAAGCTTCCATCTTCGTTCTTCTCCGTCTTGACTCACCTGTGAATAGTACGACCATGTTTGAGTGATCTGTAAGGCTTTCTTATCCAGCATCCCTAGCAAAACAGAAACATCACCGCCCTGAACAGAGTTCTCCAAGCCATTCAGCTCGTCAAACTCTTCGTCAAAGTCTGTTCTCTTCCGCTTAGTGGTCATTTCGATAATCTCTAAACTTTTTGAGATAAACTTTTGACTAGTCCCGCAGGTCACGTGAATGTCACGTGACCACCTCAACCTTATCAACACTGTAATGTTTATGTGATGCCATGCCTGCCACCATCCCGTTCCTTGGGAAGTTACTCCAGAGCCTCGACAATGAAAAGAAGGTAGATGTAGATGATACCAATGCACTTTTGTCGACGCTTACGCCAGCCAAACTTCAAAAGAAAGGCTTGGCGCTGCTGAATCTAGTGGTTGGATCGATGAGGACCGGACTTGGTGGTAAGACTATCCTTGAGTTGGAGTTAGATCCCGCCATTGCTGGTTCTGATGACAAGCTAGACGCCGGAGATTTTCGAGTTGGTGATATAGTTGGAGTCTATACCAAAGAGAAGGCAAAAAAGACAGAGAAAGGTGACAGAAGTGACAAGGCAATTACCGAAGGAGTTGTTACTAAAGTGACTGCTAGAATGATTGCCATCTCTTCAGAAGACTCTGAAGAGACGGATGGCCGTGTTTGGATTGTGAAGTTAGCGAACTCAGTGACTTATAAGCGAATGACAAAGGCTTTGATGCTGGATACTCCAAAAAGGATGCACAAGATTTTGCTTGGTGAAGAAGAGCCACGGCTACATTCTGAGTCAGTGACAATTTTTGACCATACATTAAACGGGCCACAGGTCGACGCGGTTAAGTTTGCCATGGGCAGTGAGATTTCGGTCATTCATGGCCCTCCAGGAACGGGAAAGACGTATACCTTGATAGAGATTATTCGGCAATTTGTGAGCCAGAACAAGCG
The DNA here is from genome assembly GCA_030564385.1 of Blastobotrys robertii. Classification (NCBI taxonomy): domain Eukaryota; kingdom Fungi; phylum Ascomycota; class Dipodascomycetes; order Dipodascales; family Trichomonascaceae; genus Blastobotrys; species Blastobotrys robertii. Next base: position 12,493 of record JAJLUQ010000083.1, on the reverse strand, counting down.
AGTACTGGTTTGCGGCCCGTCAAATATTTCAGTGGACAATATTTTGGAGCGACTGCATCCACACATCAGCGGAGACCAGTTGCTGAGATTGGGACACCCAGCCCGACTTCTCCAAACCAACTTGATCCATTCGCTGGAAATCGTATCCAAGACGTGCGATGCCGGTCAAATCATAAAGGACATTCGAGAGGAAATTGACTACAACCTCAGAAAAGCTAAGCGAACTCGATGGGGTAAGGAGAGGAAGGAAATTTACGGCGAAATTAAGGAGCTTAGGAAGGATTACAGAGTGCGAGAGAAAGGTGTTTTGGCGAGTTTGATCCTGCAAGCTCGTGTCGTGGTTTCGACTCTTCACGGAACTGGGTCTTGGAGCATCAAAGAAGCCATGGCCGTGTCGCCAGATCTGTTTGACGCCATCATCATTGACGAAGTATCACAGTCCCTTGAACCTCAGTGTTGGATTCCGCTGGTAATGTGCCCCAACACGCCAAAACTCATTATCGCCGGTGACAACCAACAGCTGCCACCGACAATTAAGACAAAAGACCCGAAGGACAAGAGCGTTTTGGAAACCACCATTTTTGACAGACTGGTCAAGATGTACGGAGACAAGATCAAAAAGCTCCTCACGATTCAGTACCGAATGAACACTCAAATTATGCATTTCTCTTCGGAGGCTTTCTACGGAGGAAAGCTCATAGCAGCAGAGTCTGTCGCTGATAGAACTTTGTCTACTCTTCCAGGCGTTGACGATTGCGATGAGACCAGGACACCTGTGTTGTGGATAGACACTGAGGGCGACGATTTTCCTGAGAACCTTCAGGAGAATGACGTGTATAGTCGAATGAACCAACCTGAGGCATACCTTGTGCGAAATTATGTCAAGAGACTACTGGGCCACGGTGTTCCGGAATCGAGCATCGGAATCATCACACCCTACAGTCTTCAAGTCGCTGAGATTTCAAAACTACTGGACAGCCATCCGAAAATTGAAATATCCACCGTGGATGGATTCCAGGGCAGAGAGAAGGATGTCATCGTCATGTCAATGGTGCGAAGCAATGACAAGAAGGATGTTGGATTTCTGGCGGACAAGAGGCGGCTAAACGTGGCCATTACTCGGCCGAAACTGCATCTGTGTGTGATTGGAGACATGGAGACCCTGGCCTGTGATGGATTTCTGAAGAAATGGGTTGACTGGGCGCAGGATAATGTTGAGATTGAATACCCAGATATTGACGGCCTGTATGACTAGCCGATTGATTAAATAAGTTGAGCTATGAGTGGTCATATCTAGAAAGTTCGGAGTACGATGTTCAGCTAGCTTGGACAGGCGGGTCGCGGGAATGCTTCAACTAATCAGCTACTCAGTCGTCTCCGGCAGCCAAAACGTCAGCTCTGTATTCGCCGTGAGAAAAAGCATGGACCGCGGACTGAAGGCTGTTAGCATAGGCAGACCCTGCCTGCATTCCAACTCTCCGCTCGGCGGCGTCGTTGGCACGATGTTTGATGTCGACAGGTTTGAAACGTCCCAAATACAAACTTTGTTGTCGCCAGACCCGCCAAAAACATACTTGCCGTCGATAGAGAATGCAGTATGGCTGGGCATGGACGTGCGGCGTTTGGGCAAGGGTATATGCCCCGTTAATTTTGTCAATTTGCTTCCATAATAGGCGTCAAAGAGGTAGTGTGCGTCTCCGTCTGTGGTGAGCATGATGAATTTTCCATTGTTTGCGAATTCGACTTTTGTCCACGTAACGGTGGACGGGCATTGGACTTTGAATGAGAGGAACGGGCGTCGTTCATACGCTTTGAGGTCGTAGAGGGAAATCTCTTGGAGTTGTTGGCTTGCCACGGCGAACACCACAGCAGCGGGGTCAAAAGCAATAAGGCATGGACTGGGGATGTTTAGTAGGCCCTGGGTTAGTATGAGATCACACAGTCAAATTTCCCACCAGCAGAGTCCCGGGGCTTTCCATTGCGACCAAGGACACGGCGCCTCAGCTCAGAATTCAATTCTAAGCAGGTTCATGCGGGAATCACCACAGTCATCTCTCAATTCTTTGCCGTCTTAGTCGCTCCTCCTCGAAAACAACTCACCTGACAATTACTACTCCTCAGATCCCACAATCTCACACTGTGATCCATTGCGCTACTCAACACCATATCGTCCAACGGGCTGACCTCCATCGAGATCACCTTCCCCTTATGTCCCCGGAAATACCGCAAATATTGATTATCGTGTAGCGACAGATAGCGCATTGTATCATCTTCCTTCGTGCTCGCGTAAACGCAGTTCATGGAGTGATGCGTGAACCGGGCCAAATGCGCTCCATACTTCTTGGAATAGATGGTCTTGTTGTGTTTACCCGTCTTGCAGTCGTACAATTGAATGCTCTCATCCTCACCAGCGGTGATGCAGTAGTGGCCGGAGTCGTCAAAGTCGATAGAGGAAATTTCAGCGTGATCTTTGTGATACCGCAGCGTTTTCGACGGCGCGAACGATTTGATGATCTCGGGCGATATCGGGACACTCATGGCACGAAGAAATAAGGACTGGTTGAATTAGATATGAATGAGTTACGCGTTGCCCTTAGGTTGTGTTTGAGGTGGAAAATCAGGTGACGAGTCACGTGATGGGATGCGGCAATCTTGAAAAATGGAGTGAATCTCTGAGCGGCGCCAGGTAGTAGTTGAGACCAATTTCACTGCCGCTTATATGGTGAGCTCAACCACCGCGTCAAGCTAGTTCAGTCTAGAGCCAAGGACGCTCCTTGAGTGCTTTAGCTGCTGCTAGTGGCTTTGGAACGAGTTAATCTCATCTTACATATGGAATACAGAGATTGGCGTGGACGCGCGCTAATATATTGTAACTACTACTACGAAGGCTCGTAGCTGCGCTATGTGCGGCTGGCTTATGAAGAACCTATGCGTTTGCTCGATATATCGATCTTAGCGTTGACAATACCTGAAGCTGAGTGCTATTTGAACCTCAACCTAGCTAGTACGTGCACTAGTGCGCAAAACAGCCATAGGCTTGATTGCATCAGATGCAAAGACTGCACTATAAACTAACTCGATCGTATACGACTGCAATTTGACACCCACGTATACGTACCGACGGTTATAGTTTATATCACTATTATATATGTTAATTAATATTCTGAGGCTCTAAACATCGGTACAGATACACAAAACGCTCTCGATTGGTCAAATCGTTCAGCATAAATGATCATTATTCAGCATAAATGATCATTAATCGCACTGTCTAAACGATAATGGCCCTAATTGACTGATTATCCAAACATTTTACTCCTTGGTTTGACTGTCAATATTTAGCTCTGGACTGGCTACGACTCTCCAACGTCTACTGGAATATACTTATATAACTATGCGAATACAGTAGTTGTGCGTTGATGCGGTCCCAATCGGAACCAAGCGGAGATGTGAGGCATTTCCCCATTCGGCTGTGTGCATCTGCAGGCAGATCTGTTAATGTAATAAATGTCTCATGTGGTACTAATATTATACGTGAGTTAGCCCTAGCCCTACGCGCACACACATTTATTGGCCGACGGGCTCATCGGCCAAATGTCACTACAAAGCTTGTGATGCGCGCTTGGAGCCAAAGGCAATAATATTACTAAGCGCGCATGGGTATAGTCAACCGGAAGGTTACGTCAACAAGGGTTAGTAGGGATCAGGTTCATGCTTACTGAGCGTGCTATGCACCTTATATCTATCGAATAACGTTACTTGTGAGCATAGCGCAACGCTATAGATCAGCTGTGCTACCTGCTTATGGTTTGTACCTGGGACATACATACTCAGAAACACGCATATGTACAGGTCACGGCGCCACCAGCCATTCATTTACGCAGTCCTGCCCGGCAATAGCACGTGCTTAGAAAGTGAATTGGTTGTGACTTCACGTGACGAGTGAATAGATGGGGGCGTGGGGGTCTGTGGAGCGTATATCGCTTTGAGAAGGAGCACAGTGGGTCACACGGCAATAGAGATGTTTGTTTATGGCTCGATAGGGAATGGAAGAACCGACGGTGCCTTACTGCATGAACCGGTGAGGCATAAGTGTGTATGGTTAGAGATAGCGATGAGCGTACGTCAGGCTGCAGACTTGGTGAGTGGTATGCCTGCATCAGATCGAGTGCGTTTGACAAGCTGTCTCGATCTGATATTTAGAGGGATAGGTTGCCAGCACATGCTATATGAGTCTGTTCTTTAGTTGCTGTGGTTACAGTTCTGAGAAATCCGACATTCCACCCTCAGAAATTGAGGACCTTCTAGCATAGTCTGCATCAAACAACGCTTGACCTCGCCCGGAGCTAATCAATCTTCACAGCTTCTATCCAATCAATCCATTTGGTATTCCGAAATCACACGTCAAAATAACCTTTGTCAGAAAAGTTTCCCACTCGGAAACTTACCGACACGCATCCATTGTTAGACTAACAGTTAACTGTAACAGCTTCCACGGCGATCACTACTTAATTATGAGCTCTGCCTAACGCCCCAATGACAAGTCACCTATGGCCGCTGCACAGTTGTCCCTTGCAGCCGATCTTTCCGTGGCGCTGAGCCGACCGAATTTCGCTAGCTCAGGCAACCAGCTTGACGTGTCCCCAGATTTACGTCGACGTGCTGAAATTTACGCACCTGGTGAGGTCCCGGCCAATGCAAGCGGCTGCAATCTTGAATGCACGCTCGTTTGACAATATGCACTCCATCTGTCACTGGTAAAGTTCTGTCCCTGACTCAGAGCAACCTCTTCCACTGGCAATAACATGTCTTCAGTCCCACCAACATTGCTATAGAGCTCTAATTCTATTCTTGGCCCTAGCCAGGCATAGATTAGTGATATCACTGACGCCTCTCACACAGCAATAAACATCATATCTCTTCTCTCAGTGTACCATCAATTGTGCCCGTTATCAACGTGTTGGACCGGCGCTTGGCGAGTCACCGTTGGCGCCCTTTTTAACGCCATGCACCACACTCGGATGCCTAGAAACTGCAATGAACGTAACCTAGCAACGCCTTGCCGGCAGACCCCAGTTACAGCGGCGCTCCTTGACAGCGACGTAACTCTCAGCACATCCGCGTAAAACATGGCACGAGGTACCAGATGCTGTAAAGTGCCTGATTTCTCATGTCAACCCCTCGCCGAAAAATTAAAATAACATTAAGGTCTGACTTGTAAGAAAACTTAAAGTCACGTGATTTCAAATTATATCTTACCTGACATTGAAAAGTTTCTGAGAATTCTCTTTCAAACAACCCGTCACGACGTCTCTGTTAACCAGTGTTCAGCGCCGTCTGCCATTTCATCATTGGACACCCTGGTCCACTTATAACATCTCTGCGTCCGCGAAATCCTTGTTTAATTGCTTTTGCAGCCATCTGCAGTGTGTGCTAGCTTCCTCGCAATAGCTACCCTAGCATCTCCTGCCAAAATCCACGTAAAAGAGTATGCCATAACAACGTTGGTTCTGTCGCATGGGCAAGGGTACTAGATTTTGTTAGATTTAAATGAAATCCACCGCTGTGTTGAACTTCCGTCTTCCCAACCACTTTCAATTCAACTACACTCGGTGCCCGTACCCTGAAAAACGTTGGCGCGCCTGAACTTTGTTTTTTCTAGGGGCTCCCAAAAGCAATTAAATTTATGGTCTAGGGAGCGCCAACGGGGAAAAAAAAACCCACATACACGCCACACGCTGTCTGTGCCATGTCCAGGGCAAACTCTATGGTATCCCGCATTGACGTTTCACGATCAAATTCAGTTCTGCGAGATTTCGACCGATACCCAGTTCCCAGCTCACCGGCAGCGGCGGATGTTAATACGATAATGGCGACGTTTGAGAAACGAGAAGAGACCGCTTTTGATAAGACTCACGAAAAGAACGAGCGACGGAGGTCTCTCAACAGACTCAGTGGTAGTCAAGATATCCACAAGAAGTTCACAACTGGCAAGCTCAATATTGGCTCACCCGAAGGCTTCACCCACGTTTCAAGTGCCAACGAATACGGAAGGTTCTCTGTCATGCCGATATCAAACTCCCCCACTTCCCCATCCAACTTTTCACCTCAGTCACCCCTATCGTTTCAACAAACCTCACCAGTGGCTGTCACTAGTCCCTCCATGCCCTCTACTCCGCTGGCTACGCCCAGAATAACCGGGGCGGGGCCGCCTGTAGTTTCGTACAGGGAGTCACGTTCGTTCAAGGCGAGCGACCTGGTCAGGATAACCGAACTACAAGAGAGTGACAAGAAGATACATGAGCGAGAGAGGAGGAATATAAATGCCAGTTCAAACTACCAACCCCCGGCACGGGTTCCCGATCCTGTACGCATGGTACCATCAAAGAAAGAAGACAAGCGGATGTCCATGGCTTCAAAACGACAATCGAGGTTTGCCTTCTTCAACAAAAGAAGTTCCACCATGGACCCTGCAACTTCAGGAGGAACTTCGTTTGGCCTGCCAAAGATCTCAGAACCAGTGCTAGAGAGCTCAACGAGCGAGCTGGTTATGGACCCCACGCGAAGACTGTCGCTGCATTCTATTCGACAGGCTCCGAATGGGGGCTCTTTTACGGAGAAGTATGATCATGCCCGGGCCCAATCATCACTTTCCAACTACTCACACCACGCCAACTCCCTACGCGAAACGCACTCGCGAACCGTGTCGGAAATCTCTGAGCTCTCTTCAACAGCGACAGAGTCAGACGTGCGACAAAAACTCAAAGAGTCCGAAGATAAGCGAAAAAATATCCTTGTTGAATACCAACAGAAACTCGACGCTGAGCGAAAGAAGACATCCGAGCTCGAGAAGAAATTTACAGAGCTCACCCGCGAAGCGGCCTCGTCTTCCATCAAATCCTCCAACGGCTACTCTGGCGACCTCCAGTCACGCATCAAAGGCCTGGAATCGCAGCGAGACGTTCTGCGAACCGCGCTCATCACACTGCGAGATACCAAAGACCTTGAAATTGCCTACTACAAGCAGCAGCTAGCGCGGATGTCCAAGCAGACGCGAACCTTTACGCGAGATTTCCGAGACGTTCGAGAGGACGCTTCAAGCGACACGTCAAGCGCAAAGAGCGAGCACTTTGTGCCCTCTAGAATCATTGGTATTGGCCCCTTCCTGCCTATGGGAAAGCCGGTGGAGGTGATAAAGCCCAAGGTGACAGTAGTGAGCCCAGATTCTACGCCGACCAAGGAGGGGTTTCTGAATTCGCAGTTCTAGTGCTCATAATGCGACTACATGAAACCGCTGGCAGATCTCACTGGAAACAAAACGTCATTTCTAGGCAAAGGACAGCACTCAGGCCACGAACTGAGGCACTCGTTGTCTGAACACGGTCCAGCGTCGACCGATCCGCGACACGACAGGATACCATTTCTGACGACCAACCTACCCGCTGATCGAACGCCGCGATCCGACGTGACGTCGCGTCTGAGACGCATCATCTTGCTTCTGAAACGACACAGCGCTGGGACGCATTTAACAGCACAGCTATACACCGGTGCTATGCATCAACGTTTTCGTCACCATGGCCACGCTCAGTACCTCTGGAACAATCCGAATGCCCCGGTCTCATTAGCCGAGCATCGGAGTTCTGAGAATTCAATAATCTCATGTTGAAGGAGGTCCTTGGTGGCTTTGTGTCGCGATCTGTCCATCGCAATCTACCCTATAAGATTTGTGATCGCCTGTTTCATCAGCGCTGATTGCCCACAACCTCGATTGCCGATACAAGCTTCTGCTATACCTCAGCTATACAGCAAGTGGAACGATGCATCGCACAGCTTTTACGCATGGAACGAGCCTGGGCCAGAGGCACCTTCATTGGTAGCTAACTATTTATTTATCTTGTAACTGATTACGTTTGTCTCTCAGATTCCGTCGCTGATCATTCATTACTTGTCCATTCTGAGCCCGATCGCCCCTTGGAGATCTAACGACTTCTTGGAATGAACTTAAGTCCGTGATATACCTTTGTGTCCGCCCAGCTGCTACCAATAGACCTCACGTGGTTAGGTTTGATTTATTGGAGCGCTCAAACCCTTGGTGTTTTCGGATTCTGAATTCCACGAGCATCGAGTGCATCCACATCACGTGCCAGGCAATGCCGTAGATTAAACTTGGACACGTAACCTCGCATGCCCAAGCCCGCGTCAATACGGATAACTTGCCTATCTCGTGTATGTCTTGATGCCGCAGAGGCCGTGCATGTTCTAGCCCCATTTGCCGCATTCAGCCTCATGAGCCGCAAAGTGGGAGAACAGAGGTCATGGCAATATGGAGCTTTCCGGTCGTATCTGGAGAAAGCACGGGATCTGAAGGAGCGGTGATCCCTCAATTGTGAAGCTGCTTGGTAATTCCTCGATTTTAGGTTTCCTCACGCCAAAGCAGCACCACTAAATGAATAGGCCACGTGACGAGCCCCATGAGCCGCAGGCAGCCGCACATTACGTCGACGGGCTCAGGGCGGCCAAACACCCATACGAGACATCAACTGGCCCGATGGTTTAGTGGTATAATTCTCGCTTAGGGCGTTTTAACTCTAAGTTGTTTGCGAGAGGTCCCGGGTTCAATTCCCGGTTGGGCCCAATTTTTGCGTTTTTCACAATCTGGAGATGAGTGATTTAGTACTGTAAACTAATAAATTTTACTTCAGTGTGGCTGAAGTTCCAGGTGATCATTCACAGAAACATATGTTGCATGCTAATTAACTCGTAAATCATTATCGTAAACATTCAACAGGTGGAGGCTGTTCTGGCCGCCCTGTCCATAGCGTTTCTGGCGTTTCCAACTGAACCTCTAAGCAAAATCATTGGAATCAGACCGACACAGGCAACGACAGCTTCAAATATAAGTGACCTGTGCATATTTCCGGGTGGGTTACCCTCGTTTGGACCATACTTCAAAGCATCCATAACAATGATGAATATAGCGCCAAAAAACTGTCCACCAGTCCACAGAAGCGATGAGGACACCGCTGGGTCCACTGGCGAAGTCTGCTCTTGGCACCACTCCAGAAACACTGGCAAAACGCTGAAACTAAACATTCCCAGTAATGCACAGACAGCATAGGGGCCTCCAATACCGCTGTTGCACATGAAAATCACGGCAATGTAGAGCGCCGCAATCAGTGGGGCTTCGACCATAATGAGGGGTAAGTGAATGTGAAATCTATCGACCAGCGGCGAAGTCACGGCGGAAAAGGCCATTCCCACAAAGATTAGCAGAGCGCCAGCGATGCCCGCCTCGTCAGAGGAGAACCCGTAAGGTTCCATGATTTGATTGATGTAGGTGGAAAAGGCATTGAAAAAGCCAACGTAGATGGAAAACATGATTAGTAAGGCGACAAACCTGAGATTAGTCAGCAGGGCCATTAGGGATTCTTTAGGTGGTAATTTGACGACCTGGGCAGACGGGCACGGTGGCTTTGGAGGCTTTTCACTGACCAGCAAAGGACTCAACGAGACCACGGAGGAGACTATGGCGGTGACAAGCATAAACATGGACAAATCACCGGGTTCAGAAACCATAGCGGGGCCAATAACCTGGGCTAGCGCAGCACCGAGTGGATTTGACAGTGAGGCGATGGCATTTGCGGAGACACGTGATCGCGAGGTGAACCACATGTCAGTATAGTAGAGAGGTGAAGACAAGGCCAAAGGCTGGGCGAAACCAATGCAAATCTGGCCAAACATGACCAGACCAAAATGATTTGTTTCTGTCCCCGCGTATCTCATCCAGTTTCCCACAATGAGCAAGGCGCCGCAGAGATATAGGGCTTTTCTGACGCTCCTTCTGACCATTATCCAGACCAACGGGGCCATAACACAGTAGGAGAAGAGCACAACAGTTGAGAGCCAGTTTATTGGGGATTCGCTGCTGAGATTAAAGTGCTGAGCGCTGAGAGTAGAGATGGCCGCAAACGATAGCCAGCCCCAGGATGACATGATGTTGAGGAGGGACAAAGCAAGGATTCCGAACCATCTTCGCTTATAGCTTTTGTATTCAATGCCAGTTTCGTAGCTCATGCCTATCGTTGATCCAGTGGATGGTTCTTCAATGATTTCGGGAGGGATATTGACTTTTTCTGAGGATTCGAAAAGTTCAATAGAATCGATGAAGACAGAAGAACGGTTGGCTGAAGGGTTTCGGCGTAGCTCGACAATAGGCTCAGAGGACGAGGCTCCTTCTAGTTCAGGGAGTTCGCGTATTTCTTCCATGTGATATATTGAGAGACCAGCTCGTGTAAAGTAGATTCAACTGTAGCCTCTGTGGCCGGTGGAAACTGATACTGGCTAGCTGAACCTTTAAATGTTGAACGAATGACCTTGCCTCAACGTCTAACGTGACTTGTTGGACTTGTGTCAAGTATTTGCTTCCCCACTTGCTGGCTGCAAAGTCTCACACGTTCTCCACAGGATATTTCGGGCTGCGAATGTCACAACCGGATGTACCTTTTCCTACAGGGTATTCACTGGATTTTCTCACCAAGTGTGTCAACTGGAAGCGCCCTATACCACTTGATTGATTGCTGCGGGGTGAGGCTCACGAGGCTTGATGAGGCTTGAGGGTGCGCACTAAAAACCGTGCAATGACTATTTTGGTGTAAAGCGGTTCAAACCAATATAGTCGGATAGAAGTCGCTGGTGAGATGTCAGGATGTCTGAGCTGCATTTAGAAGTAAAACGTATTCAGGCTGCAGCGTTACGTGGGCACAACGGCAGCTTGGCATCAGGTGTGGGCAGCGTATAGCTACAAAACTTTAAACCGCTGGTTGTTGGCGTAACATCCTATTCATGGTGTCTCTATTCATAGAATCGATAAAAACGGTTTTTGTTGACTTTTCATTTGAAACATATTTCCCAATTGGGCATTTGGTCAACCTCCTATAAAAGTCACGTGTGCGCGTAGAATGTTGACAGGACGTTTCGGACTGCGATTCTGCCGTTGCTCCGACTGACCAAGTTACCCGGACACACCAAGAGTGTAAGTAGTGTGAAGAGAGGAACTGGCAGAGGATAATCAAAAAAGTTCTGAATGATGGGCCCAAACATCTGTGGTCGGACAATGAGCAGGACTGGACATGGATCAGTAGCTTGGCTTTTCAGATGTTTGTATCAGAAATTTAATTGTGTAGCTCACGTGGGAGCGCACGATTACCAGTATAGTGTTACTAAAACTTAAGCCTTGTCGGCACCTCGATGGTGCTTTCGAGATAAGAACTTGATGTGGATTAGGGCTCCCTTACCTGCTGCCGAAGCTTTTACAAACAAGGTTAGTGTCGATCAAATCAACGTTACTGCAATTCTCAGTTAATGCTGATCACAAAACATTCATTTGTCACGTGAGGTCAACCTGTTAGATCCTGTAGGGGCGCAGTGCACTGGTGCATTGTAAATGTGTATTAGGATTTAATACGGAATTAAGTTATTAAGTTATCTTGATTATGTCTACAAGCTGGATTCGCAACTGACCCAAACACTCCTGACACGTACTAGTCTTACACATTTAGTGCCAGCAGAATGGACATTGTCTTTTTTTTCAAACGCAGCCTATGACTAGAGCGTCTCCAGAACTAACACTGTTGAGAAAACAGCATGGAACTTTGTCGCAAGCAGTTTGGCCATGCCAAACAGCTGGAGTTCGTGTTATGGTTACCCACTTTTAACTTTGTATCTTCTTTGTAGCCAATGATGGTTAACCACTTCGCTCCCACTTGCCTCGAGTGGCTCATTTCATTGAACACAGTGTTATGAAGCTTTCTTTATCTGATGCGCCACAATGCGGGGCCAAGAGTCCAATAATATATTGAAGCTAACAGAGACGCAATGCAAACGCCAAATATCCTCCGGTTACAGGTCGGACCCTTCACTTGAGTGTCAAGAAAGTGTCAACACGTTGGCCTAGTTGAAGGAACCGGTGAACAAGGTGAGTGTACTGGTGGGTTGGTTGTTGTAGGTGGTGGGGACATTTGAAGTACACCAAGTATTTCTGGAAACTTCCTCTTAAATTGAAAAAAGTACGTGGCACCAATTAGTGAGGGTAGTTGAACCGACAGTGACGTTATTCGTCGGTCAAGAAGCGGGTAGGACGGCCCATGTTCTTGATCAGCAACCCCAGCTTGTCCCTGCCTTGAGCTTCAAGCTTACAGACAGGGTCGCGCATCACGCATATACGCCGGAATATTAACAAACCTAGGCACGTATACGTACGGAAAGCACGCGTCCTGATCCATATGCGATCTAGGCAAGAACTCAACCCAGCATAACTCGGCTAAAGAGACAGCAGGAGAGTGCATGACAATAGGCGCACCTTAATTTTAATTACTTCAAATATATATACTCAACAAAAAATACACTTGATTATCTCTCTCGTCGGTGTCGGTCGAAAAGTATATGAGGTCAAACACTAGACGGAGGGCCAAAAGGCTCAAGCTTACGTCAAAGCCAG
>JAJLUQ010000082.1:0-50972 GCA_030564385.1 Blastobotrys robertii | reverse complement strand
GAAAACCCCTACTAGCTGCTCTCAGATGGAGCTGGCCGTCTAGGTGGGCAACATGTGCCCGTGAGGCTTGAGGCCGCCTCGCACCCGTTGTCGGTGTGTCATAACAACACGGCCGTCCCGGGATTGAAACCGAAACCACCCTGGACCGGGGCGGTAGCCACTGAGACAACGAACCAGTGGCTGCTGATTCACATGGACCATCAAATTTCCGCCTGTCAGTCCAGGTCTCACGCTCGCGGGGACCGGGTTCAATTTCCCGTTGCCGAGAACTCTCTTGATATCCTATTATTCTTGAAAATCATGCAGTAGACAGATGAACCGGCAAAAGAGCTTAGCCTCACGAGCCGCGCGATGAGCGGCTGAAATTTCGAGACACCAGGGTCCTGACCTTGGAAAGATGTCATCTCAGGGCGTCTGGTGTAGTTGGCTATCACATTCGTTTCGCATACGAAAGGTCACCGGTTCAACTCCGGTGTCGTCCATATTTTTGCTCAGTGTCATGATACGCAGGGCTGGGCATTGATCTAGTCTATACTATCGACGTGCGTCAGAGTACGAACAGACTTACATCAGCAATCACCCAACATCCGATTAGTTTTATATTCTAAGCCTGTTTCTCCTTGAGAGCCTGCTGCTTCCTTAGTCTAGCAGCAAAGGCGGCCAGCAAGAACTTTCTGGACATGATGAAATCTAGCAGCCAGGTTGGCAGCAGATAGTTTCCAATCCAAGCAGTGAGCCAGTTGCCGCCCTCAATGAAGAAGGGCTTAGGGTTGCTTGTGTTGAGGATTCGATCCAGACACTTTCCAGCAAACTTGTCTGGGTTCATTGGTCTGTTCTTGGCTGGCAAATCTCGACGACAGTCGACGCACTCCTGAGCGTCAATGTAAAGGGATCCTGGTGGAACAGGTGTGTGATCAGTAAGGCCGGTACCGACAGAACCAACGTGGATAGTAACAACCTTAACACCGAATGGAGCAACTTCAATTCGGAGACAGTTGGAGTATTGGTGAAGAGCAGCCTTGGAGGCACCGTAGGCACTGCCGAATGGAATGTTGATTAGACCAGCAATAGAGCCAGTCTGGACAATGCAGCCTTTGCCGGCAATCAGCAGGTGAATAAAGGTTTTGACCATTCGCATCACACCGTAAAGATTGACTTCGAAGCATCGCTTGACGTAGTCAATTTCCAGGTCAGTGGCGACACTGGTGCATGCTTGTTAGTTCCAACGCCAAAAACTTCATACTTACGCAGTCCAGCATTGTTAAACAGGTAGTTTAGAGAACCTCCAGTCTCCTTATTGACAATCTCAAAACAGGCGTCGATGCTTTCCTGAGAAGTTACATCGAGTTTGATTATGGTTACACCCATGGCCTGTAAGTCCTTCATCTCCTCGATTCTTCGGGCACCAGCAAACACCTTGTAGCCTGGATTAGTTGTTTATTCCTTGCTAACAATTGGAAACGCCTTGATTCCAAAGCAATCGCCCCAGTTAGTCCACGCTTATGGCCACGGCCACGCTTTGGAGTTCAAGCTTTCAACCTGAAATCTTATCATGTGTGACGTCATTGACTTTATAGATCCACTATGTCCACGGGACGGACATTTAAAGCACCGGTCGCGGCATACTCACCCCGCTTGGCCAAATCTTTAGCAAGGGACTTGCCGATTCCTGAGGAGGCGCCAGTGACAAGTGCAGACTTTTGACTCATGTTGTGTATATGTCGATAATCACAGGTCGGGGAACAAAGACTTTATATTGTGGAGTGGGGCCCGGTCAGGAAAGAGCCGAGCTACCGGATCGGTTGCATTATCGGAACCGCCTGATTTGCCCTAGCCCAGTCACGTGACGGCCGAAAGATTAGAATGGTTTATGAGTAAAACAGCAGGAAAAAGAGGCGGGCGTGCTGAATTCGATTTTGAGGAGGTTGCTGCGACATTGAGGGGTGGTAATAACCACTACACAAACTCTTTTGGCGGTTCCCGTTTAAGTGTTGTTGTGGGGACGCGTGCAACCCTGCCGTTAAACGGTCCGCAGGTCGGTAGATTAGGTGGGGCTTCAAGGGTAAAAAGCAGGCTGAGACACCTGTACGGCTCAGGTGTGTGCGGTAACGGTTTTTCAGGTGGGGTTTATTGAAGTGGTTTCTGAAGTTTGTGCAAGTTATAAGGCGGTTTCTAAGCTTAGGTTAAAATATCACCTCTGCTTAAACTTGAACTTGGCGGCCAAGTTTTTTTTAAAAACGTCCATTTTAAAAGTTTTAAACCAGTAATAGTCGACCCAGCTGGCAGGCAACATCCGCAACAGCCAGAATTTAATCCACTGCCCGCCTTCCCAAAACGCCACCGGTCTAGAGGTAAATAACCGGTCAAGCACCCGTCTGGCATATACTTCCGGCGACATTGGCGACGATCTCGCTTGCATCCCGGCACGGGCGGCGACCACTTCAGGGGCATCGAAGAATATAGAGCCCTCACGCAGAGGCCGTCGGTCAGCAAACTCAGTAGCCACTGCTGCCGTGTAGACAGTTGTCACCTTAACGTCAAATGGCATCATTTCTATTCGCAGACACGCGAGGTATTGGTGAAGAGCTGCTTTCGAAGCAGAGTACACGCTAGCAAAGGGCATCTGGACAATACCGCCCACTGAGCCTGTAGTGACAATATGGCCCTTGGCTGCAATCACCAGCGGACTTAGTTCCCGGATCAGATTCATGACACCAAAAACATTGACGTCGAAGCACGCGACCGCTTGTTTGTACTCAATATCAGTGGCAGGTGTGGTGTATGGTCTGCCCGCATTGTTGTATAGAATGTCTAGTGTTGTGGTTTTTTCGCGTATCTTGTAGACAAGCGAGTCGATAGACGCTTGATCAGCAATGTCAAGTGGTTCAACTTGACACCCGTGCTCTCTGAGGATACCCATTTCTTCAACTCGTCTGGCCGTAGCGAAAACATAATACCCGCGTTTGGTAAGCTCAATGGCAAGGTGTCGTCCAATGCCTGACGAGGCACCAGTGACGAGGGCAAACATAGTGCCAACCGGGGTGCAATTGGCTATTATTTGTTCAAGCGAGCTTCAACTTCTCGGTGTGATCGGTGATTAGGCCTGACTTCAATTCAGCGTATGATCCTAGGCAGTTTGTTCCTCGGCGACGGAGCTCGACTTCCTTGTCTGCCGGTACCGCTCCCAACGCGCGCGATGATCATCTCTCACCGTCTCAACCTAGCCATAAACTCTCTGCTTTAACATCAATCAGAAATCAGTCCCATGGCTGAACGACAAATGCTGAGGTGTCACAGCAAACGTGGAGCCGCACAGTTGAGACTGTTTTCCTTGCGTCTTTGGAGAGGTTAGTGGTGGCGTATGCGATCACCGCCGCCTTGTGATACCTCGGTAGCTTGTCACCAGGACTGGGGCCACCTTAGCAGGAACCTTAAATTACAAAACCGCTTTGAGTGTCAGAACCGTGGAATCCTGACGAAGTACAGAGTTGCGGCTCCGCCACACAATCTGCGGCGGTTGTCTGGTCATTGCGACGACTCAGTTATATTGCGGGTAGAGGGTGTGATATTCGTGCGCTCACCCGCACAACCCCTTCATCAGTGGTGGTGGCAGAACCAGCATGCGTGGAAGGTATACAAATTACCCTGAGAAGGTTTGTAAGCAGCTGAGTAATACGCTTAGTAGGCTGCGCATCATTCGTTCCCAGCTAAGCGATGCCCACTAAAACCATTTCCAAACAAAGTCCAGTATTTCCCAACTGGGTCAAGGTGCGGCTGAACATTTCTGAACTTGGATCAGCTATTTCCTATTTCGGCCGGGCTCCAAGCAGGGACACCCAATCAAAGACACAGCAACCTCGTATACAAGGCGATAATTCATCCTGGACCCAGCAACACCATGAAGACTATTCTTGTTACTGGAGCATCGTCTGGCATTGGCAAAGCTGTCGCCCTTGAGTTTCACCGAGCGGGATACCGCGTCTACGCGGGTGCGAGACGGGTGAAGAAAATGGAAGACTTGACAGCCGTTGGCATCAACACCGTAGAGCTCGATGTCACCAAGCAAGAGTCCATTAACGCTGTCCGTGATGTGATTCTGAGGGAGCACGGTGGCTTGGACATTTTATACAACAATGCGGGAATCGCGAATGGCGGAGCATTTCTGGATATTGATGTAGAGAGACTGTTGGCTATGATTGACACGAACGTGAATGCTATCATCCGAGTCACAAAGACTTTTGTTCCTTTGGTTATCACCACCAAGGGCAAGATTGTCCTGGGAGGATCAATCGCCGGAACTCTTCCGATGCCATTCGGTTCCAGCTACAGTGGAACCAAGGCATTTGTTCACTCTTTTGGTGATGGTCTGGCATTAGAGCTGGAGCCGCTTGGTGTTCAGGTTTGCTACACTATCACTGTTGGTGTCGCCACTGAAATTGGCGGGGACGGCATAAGCTTCCCGAAAAACTCGCCATATGTCCTCAACAACCAGACGGTTGAAGACGCCATGAAGAAGCTACGTCCATTCCACGGCAACAACTCCCAGCGGCAGCCTGCGGAGGTGTACGCAAAGTCCGTGGTCAGACAACTGATCGCGACACGCATTCCACTCATCATCCGTGCGGGTTCCCAGTCGACAATAGCCTACCTTTTCTCGCTGGTTCCACACAGCTGGCAGATTTGGTTCATGAGGAGAAGGTGCAGCCTCGACAAGTTTGCCGCGCAGTACTCGAGGCAGGAGGCTAACAAGTAGTGCATAGTAACTTGAGATACGGCTCTCATTGATATATAAACTTGTGAAATTGATTTATAGGGTACGCGTATTTTCTTTAACAAGTACGGTTTGCTGACGTTAACGAGAGGCAGGCCGATAGCGGTATTTTTATATCAGACTGTGAGTGTTTGACCCCGGCCTGAGGCGTAAAGCACAATTAACCTGCTGCCGGGATAATGAATCCCTCTACATTTTTTGAGGAGGTTTACCAATTTTCGAATCGGAAATGACGTCGAGATGGTTCAGGTCCCAGCCAGCGAAAAATAGGCGTAATTGCTGGACTGAAGGCAGTGTAAATTGCGCTATTTCATTATCCAAGACACAGACGTTCTTAAGGTGGCCCAGGAATTGTCTTTTCGATGAAGCCACGATATTAAAGGGGCTCTCGACAAAGATTTTGTTTATCCTGGCCAGATAGAGGAGATTGAGGCTTTTACGAGGCCGAAGTAGAATCATTAGCGCTCTCACAACATCAATCTCTCTCGAACGGCAAAGGTCAGGTCATAGCGCGTACTAATGTCAGCGATAAGTCCAAGGTTTGTCAGCGATATCCGTGCCCGGACATGCGTACGTATTCGCAATTACCTCGGTGTATCATTGCGAGTGCCTTCCCCTCCCGACGAAAAGTGGCAACGTCGGCGGGTCGGCCTGGTTTTTAAACGTCTTGCTGATCCGCCGACATCATGTGCAAGCATGTGCTCACCCGGTCGATCTCTTTCCTCATCGAGAATGATTACTTCCTGATTGAGACATGTATTTCCCGTTTGGATTGTGTGCGGCTGGGTCGGAGACCGGCGGCAGGGATCTTATATTTAAGCATCTGTCCGCTGTAACCCCTTATCATATAAATGAAGACCGTTCTCATCACTGGAGCTTCTGCCGGTATTGGCCGGGCCGTTGCCTTGGAATTCCACAAGGCAGGCTATGTCGTGTACGCGGGTGCTCGACGACTCAGCAAGATGGACGATCTCAAGACTCTGGGAATCAAGACAGTGGAACTGGACGTGACCAGGCAAGAGTCCATTGACGCCGTCAAGCAAATCATTGACAAAGAACATGGGAAGCTGGACATTTTGTATAACAATGCTGGAATTGGTGGCGGAGGTGCCTATCTAGATGCAACCATTGACGACATTGTAAACATGGTTGACACAAACGTTATAGCAGTTCTGAGAGTCACAAAGACTTTCCTGCCCAGTGTTATTGCCGCCAAGGGTAAGCTGATTCTCGCTGGATCGGTCTCTGCCACCCTGCCGATGCCCTTCAGCGCTGTTTACGGCGCATCCAAAGCTTTCATTCACTCCATGGGTGACTCGCTGGCTCTGGAGTTGGCTCCATTCGGCGTCCAGGTCTGCTATACAGTCACCGGTTTTGTCAAGACAGATATTGCCGGTGAGGGTGTCACCTTCCCAGCAGACTCGCCATACATTCTCAAAAACGAAACTGTTGAAGATGCCCTAACCAAATTGCGACCAGACCGAGACGCCATTGCGAGCGGTTATCCAGTTGAGAAACACGCAAAGACAGTGGTTGGAAAGTTGATACAACAAACCATTCCATTGACTATCAGAACTGGTGTCAAGTCAACGATAGGCTACATTCTGACCTTTTTCCCTCACTCCTTCGTCATGACGATTGTTAAGCGTCGAAACAACCTACACAAGTTCGCTACTCAGTACGCGAAGCAGGAAGCTGCTGAGCGAGCCTAATTTACCTTCATATATTTAATACATTAATTGTGGGACAGTTCAATTTCTTATCAGCGGGGGCCGTATAAATTATCAGAAAACGAATCGCGATAACATTGTAAAGTCAATGTAACCTAAGGTCATGTAAGCTACTCTCGGCGTTGTGCCGCTTTCTGCTGAGCAGCCAACTGGCCTATACCATAGTGACCCTTGACAGCACTGTCAATTACCCACTGGGGGAAGAAGCCCAAAATTCGCGTGATGGTTGCCTTGGCTCCAGCTCTGATTGAACTTGGAATGTTTTCTTGATCGATCTTGGAGACGACGTTTCGAGCGTACTTATCGGCCTTTTCCAGCTGGTCTTGTGGCTCAATCAAGTAGATCAGCTTACTTGCTGCCTCACGATCCACCGCATAGTATGAAGTTTCAGGTAAAAGTCTTGGTTCCTGAGACGATATATCACTCTCAACCATTCCAGTGAGTGTATAGCAAACCTGGACACCCAGTGGCTCCAACTCTAGCCTGAGAGACTGACCAAATGAATTGATAGCGGCCTTTGTTGCGCCATAAACCGCATAGAACGGAGTGGGAACAGTTCCGCCAAGGGACCCGGGGAGAACAATCTTTCCTTTGGCCTTGATGACCAAGTCAAGAAATGACTTTGTCACTCGAAGAACTCCACCAACGTTGAGGTCAAGCATCTCCAGTTGCTTCTGGATATCAGCATCAGAAAATGGATCCTGTATCGCGGCACCGGCGTTGTTGTATAGAATATCAAGTTTTCCCTGCTCTCGCGTTATTCGTTCAACCAATTTATCTATTGATTCTTGTTTGGTGACATCAAGACTCAAGGCGATGATACCCAGTTCCACCAAATCGGCCATCTTGTCCACACGTCTGGCGCCGGCATACACCACATAGCCTCTGCTTTGAAACTCTTTGGCCAGCGCTTTGCCAATTCCAGCGGAGGCGCCGGTTACGAGGACTGATTTCATGGATGGCAGATGAATAGGAGAATAAGGAGGCAGCCGCAGTTAGATCGGCCCAGATCGGCAAGTCATGTGACCTCGTCGATGGCCCGAGAATACCTAAGCGGGTTTGAGATAACTGTGGCCAGGTTTTGGCATGGTTTCAAGTGGATTACTCTCAATCGGAATTTGAGGCGATAACTGACAGTTGCGCGGTGCATGGCGCGGCGTCCTGCGGCTTCTTGCGGCGAGATTATCCGGCTCCGCCTTTGGGTGTTTACTGTTAAAATCCATCTCAGGGCATTGTCCAAACTTCTGCGATACTATGGTTTGATGTTTACTGGATGCTCGGCACGTCCTCGAGGAGGTTCTATGCAGGTCGTGAGCCGCACTAGGCTAACCTCATCTGGAGACCCTGGTCGCGAGTATATAACCAACCCAGTCCCACTATTTTCATTCCTTAGAATTGGATCTATATTCGCGAGAACTGGTCAGGACGGAGCAACTCTATTTCAGCCACTGAAACCGCGGAAAAAAATATTGGCCGTTCGGGTACTTAGTAACCTCATATTCCGGGGAAATACTGAAAGTTTACTGAAGCCTATCATGGATCCACAATGGCTCCACACCATCAACAAAGTTATCCCCTCGCAATGGATTATGCTCAATGACGCTTTCGCCAGAAACCCGTATCCGAGCCGTGAGGACCGAGAGACTATTGGCAGCAAAGTTGGACTCAGTGAATACAAAGTTGGCGTGTGGTTTAGGCATAAACACTGGCAGCTAAGACAGTCCGAAACAAGACAATATCAGTTCAAGCAGTTCGTCTTCGACAAGCATGCCAACACGACAAGAACCACAAACGCGAGAGTCACGCAGGGAAACCAGTTTTTCAAGAAGATTGAACCATTCCACCCCAGCGAGACGCAGAAGGCTGAACTCAGCAGTGAGCTTTTCAAGTGCAAACACCCAAGCTACGAGGTGACGGAAGAATATGCTCGCAAATTCCACACCTCGGGCCGGCATATCCGACAATGGTTCCGGCGCGAACGTTACAAGAAACAAGCTGGCAATGAGAAGCAAATTGACTGTTTGACTCCAAACCAGCTGGCTGCATTGGAAAACGAATACGCCAAAGACAACCAACCCGGCTTTGAAACCATTAGTGAGATTGGTGTGCAGATAGGCCTCACAGAGCAGGTTGTGCAGGTGTGGTTCAACAGCAGGAGATTAAAGGATCTGGTGCTCAGTCCCGGCCAGCTAGAGGTTTTGGAGGGTCAGTTCCGACGAGAATCGTGCCCAGATACCAAAGAAAGGGAAGAGATTGCCGTCAAAATCAATGTGCCTGAGCTCACGGTTCGCCGGTGGTTTGCAAAACGGAGAGTAGACATGAAGCACCTTCGCCTTAAAGATGACAACAGCTACGCAAGTTCAGAGCATATCCGGGTGCTGGAGAATGCCTTCGCCCAAAACCCGTGGCCGAAGGGGAAGCAATGGCAGGACCTAGGAGATATCATTGGCATGAAACCAGTAGTCGTGAAAGAGTGGTTCTGGCACCGACGACAGCAGACACGACTGTGTAGCAGACCGAGAGAGCTAAACGGAGAAAGTCAGCGGGGCGAATCAAGCGAGTCCGAGTCCAGCGACCCCAAACTCACTTTCTACTCTCAAAGCGAATCAAGCGAGTATAAGTCTCAAGGCTCCTGGTCTCCTGAGCCAGCACCTATCCCTATCGCCTTGTCCGTGGCCAAGCTCACCATCGGCGAGTGGGCGAGGCAGAACATTCCGGGAACGGCAGAGCTTTGCGTCACCTATGCCCCTGATGAAGCAAAGATAATATATTGCATGGCAGAGGACGACGCGAGGTTTCGGATGGATGTCCCGTTCGGCTCCATATCTAGAATAGCTTTCGAGAACGTCAACGATGAAGGCAGGATACGGTTCCACGTTTCTGAAGTCCCAAAGTTCTTCCTTCTGCAGGGAAACAGTTGGCTGGAGAATGAAGACTTCTCTGAAGACTTCCAGGCTTCTAAAGTGCTTGAGCATCATCTCACAGGCCCATATGGAAAGCTGAAGCGCGAGCTGTCAATGTTGCGAGAGTTTCAGGTGTTTCTCGAGTAATGTTGGTATATCGCATTTTGAAGAGTACATTAGGACCGAGGAAGCCGTTAATCCGTATATATCCATGCGATCTGCTCTTCTTAGGCTTCTCGACTCTCCTTCACTCGCTTTAGATCAAGAGGGCGGAGAACGTCAAGGTATTGGCCTCCCGCGAGCTGTCATTTACACAAGTGTAGAATTCGAGAGCCTACTGAGATCTCCAAAACCTCACTTTCAGGGTAAGGGTAGTGATATCAATGTCTGCGGCGCGCCGATAGCTGTGATGCCAGCCATGGATCAGGTGAGAGCAGGCTATTTTAATGTGAAGCTAACAAGATTAATCTGAATGACAAGGATGTGTGGGATGATTCTGATCTCATCAAGCATTGGGACCAAGCGAAGGAGGAATACATGAAATATCACAGTGTAGCGAGGGCTAAGAATGAACAGGAAGTTGCAGAGAGTCATGCTAATAAGCCTGTCGCGAAGAGCATAGGTGAGCAGCTGGAAAGAGAGAGGGAAGACGTTGCAGACCACGAAATTGAGATTGATGTGGATATAAATCAGTTTGAACCGTCAATTCCACAATCAGCACCAAACCAACAGGCTCCAAGTCAATCGACTCCAAACAAACCAAATAAAACAACTAGCTCACAACCGAATTCAACAATGAGTGATCCAGGTATTCCTCTTCATAACTTGGATCCACAGACGCGCCAGCTGGTGATGGCGTGGTACTGGGCTGGGTATTATCAGGGACTTCATGAGGGCTCTCAAAGGTGAAGAATGAAGAGGAAAAAACAATGCATGGCTGAACATTATCAATCGATTGCTGAGGGAGTAACGAAGAAATTGCGGCCTCTACCGTTCGAGTGCCGGGTTCGAGTGATGCTGGGTATTTGGTGAGTGCTTCTGACTTAATAGTCTGGAGCCGAGCTCACAGAACATATAAACCTGTGATGAGCACGACGGGGTGCATCAGACTTTACGGAAATGAAGTTCGCGCGCTGGCGTCTACGTCAGGACATGATTAGTGATGCTCTATGCTAATTAGTACATACTCAAGCCTTAGGTTTCTTGTCCTTCCTGGAACTCTTTGAAATCCTGCCGTCTTTGGTCCTTGGCTTCATAGCGCTGGACGCGTCATCCTTTGGCAACAGACCAGCCTTGATCTTTTGCTGTCGCCGCTTCTCACCGAATCCCTCCTTCTCCATATCCATGATGGATTGTCTCTTTGCAGTAGACGCGTCCTTCAGGTACAGTTCAATGACCTTTGTGTCGTTAATCGCCTTGAACTCATCCATTTTCACGTTGACTCGTTCTTCGATATTTTGAATTCGCTCGACATCTAACTCCGTCACGAGAGAGATACTCTGACCAGACCGGCCTGCTCGTGCGGTTCGACCGACTCGGTGGACGTAATCGTCAGCATCAGCGGGAATATCGTAATTTATAACCATTTCCACCGAGGGAATATCAAGACCTCGACTGGCTACATCGGTGGCGACCAAAACCCTCGCACTCTCTGCTCTGAATCGTCCCAAGGCGTTTGATCGCTCGCTCTGTGGCATCTCGGAATGAAGAGAAGTTGTCCTAATTTTGAGATATTGCAACATCCTCCGCAACGTCTCGGCTGTCCTCGTCCGGTTCACAAACACAATTACACTCTTGTCCTTATTCTCTTCCAGGGCCAGAATTCCATACAAATATGCCTCTCGCACATAACTCGGTCCGAATAAATATGTCTGCTCCAGCGTTGAAGGCACAGCAATGTCGTGTTCTATCTCATGCATAAACGGTGGCTTCTTGCCTGGTTTTGTCGGCGCATCCCTCAATGATCTGACCTGCTCTGTGATCGTGGCAGTGAACAGCAAAGTTTGTCGCTTTTCTGGTGGTGGAAGAATTCCTATACATTCGCTCAAGTCGCTGGCAAAGGTTTCACTCAACAGCCGATCTGCCTCATCAAGCACCAGATACTTGACTCTTCGTAGACCGCAAACGGTTTCCTCACCACTGCTTTTGATATGATCAGCCAGTCGACCAGGTGTCGCAATAACGAAATGCGGTCTCTTTTGAAGTTCAAGTGTTTGTTGAACCATATCAACTCCACCGACAACCAAAGCCACTTTGATGTTCAACGTGGCCCCAATAGCCAAAAACTGCTCGGCAATCTGCATAGCCAGCTCTCTTGTAGGCGTGAGAACTAATCCACAGATACCAAAAGGATCACGGGACCATTTCGTGAGCATGGGCGCGGCAAACGCTATCGTTTTACCACTACCGGTCTTTGCGCCTCCAATACAGTCCCGGCCTTCCAAAATTGGCGGAATACATGCAGCCTGGATAGCCGACGGAGTGTGAATATTCACCGAGGCAAGAGCCTCTACTATCGCCTTGCTGATTTTCAGGTCTGTGAAGGACATGACAATTTTTTTGAGCCTCACGCATCGTTGATGTTGATAAACCTAACCCAGTCACGTGAGAGGGTCAGCACAAATATTTGGCCAAGGCGCTACTTTACGATTGCCAGCATCAAAGAAGCCAAAACACTTCTGACCTGGTCAGATCTATTCGCAGCGCACTGTTATACCAATACAACTGAGCAAATTGTAAGCAACTATCTATGAGAATGCTCTCTGGTAGTATATGACTATGGAAGTATGGTTATACAGGCCATGGATCCCTGTCCTGAGGATTTCTCGTGTGAAGGCTCTGCGATTCTGACAGTTTTCTTTGCCATTGAAACTTTCCGCTCCCTTTTATGCGCCACTGAAACGTTTGGAACCAACAGGGCTACGTCGCACTCTGCAAAGCCCCAAAACACCCTAGAAACTGCCCTCTGACACACCTTATCCACCGGTGGTGGATCACACTGCAGCTGGAGCTGAGATAGCTGAACGCCGTTGCTTGTATGTCGCCGTCTCGCCTCTTCGATGCACTCGCTGATAGAGACGCACAACGTATGGTTTTGCGGCAACGTCATAAAATGGTCATACGGCCCAATAGCCTCGCTTTTAATCTTGGCCAAATGATACATTGTGTCGTGGTACCGCTTTCGAATAATGACAGAGTCACTGGAGAATAAGAAAGAAAAAGCGCAGAGGAGATGTAATTCATCTTGCTGAAACTGTTCCAATACCTCTTGCACAACACCGTCGTCTTTGGCGCTACCGTCCGTGCCACAGAGAATCGCAACAGCATTGTCGTGCCCTGTGGGTATGATGTAGCCGTAGACTAAACCCACTTCTTCAAAGGCCTGGCGGATCACCCAGATTGTGTCCTCATTCGGATGGAGTTGATAAAATACAGCGGCTATCTTATTGAACATTGACATTTCTCATGATTCTCAGCGGTAACCAAGCAACTTTATTACATTATATAAACATCACGTGATGGTAATTTATCCTCTGGCCTTGTAACGCGCGCCTCTCAAACAAAACACCCAATTCAAGAGTAGTACTTTTTGATAATCTTACCGTTGAGGATGGCCGTGCTAATGCTACGATAAGTAAACGGCACACTCAAGAATTCTAATGAACTGGTTTGAGAAGTTGTAGTCCAGCAGCCTGCGGTGTATGTTTTCGTCGAATGTCGAGTCGTTGAGATGCGGTTTTCAAAGGTGATTTGTGTTGGAGATCAATTATTAAGTGGCGAAGTCACTCTGGATTGTCTCTGGCTATGTCTTCTGTGCACCGAGCTTGTTGTTATGAGTTCTTCTAGTTTCGGGAACTTGAGGATCATGGAGTATTTCGATCTCCGAATAAGAAAGGTCGTCAACACTTCCTTTGTCTTGGTCTTGTGTCTTGGTCGGCTGTTCTTGTTCATAACCGATTTCTAGTACTTACTGACGCGGTCCTGTGACCTCAAATAACGATGACGTCACTACCTTGTAATTCTGCTCGTATGAGTGCTCATGAGTGCTCACGGCACTCATACGCAATACAGCCATAGAATTCTCACAGAGTACAGCAAAAACTTCTCACTCGGCCCCACACCGAAGTATATTCTCTTCCCGACACTTCACCGGTTGTCCCGGCTCATCTCCGACAAAACACCGACCAGTCCCCGGCCGCCCCTGCGCAGCCGAGGTCTCTATGCATCGACCCTGCATAACATCTAACTTGGTTATAACTTATCAACCTGCTCTTGTCAAGGCACCTGTATAATACGTGCGGGGCAACTATATGCATCGCGGTACACCAAGCGATTCTCGCCGTGCGCCTGTTGGGCCGCGTCGCTGC
Source organism: Blastobotrys robertii (assembly GCA_030564385.1). Taxonomy (NCBI): domain Eukaryota; kingdom Fungi; phylum Ascomycota; class Dipodascomycetes; order Dipodascales; family Trichomonascaceae; genus Blastobotrys; species Blastobotrys robertii. Next base: position 37,201 of record JAJLUQ010000082.1, on the reverse strand, counting down.
CGAGCTCAGTACAAAACCACCTCTGTCGTACTCTCCAGCATCACACAACTTCTGTTGAGACTATATAAGGAGATCCCTCGTTCCCATTTTCTTTCCCTATTGTTCTCGCGCAAAACCTGATAGTGTGTGTTTTGTCGAGTGAGGGGTCTGAATCATATGCGCGGCGCGACTCCACATCGGGCCGTATTAGATCCGAGAGCCGCCATCGCCTCCACGCATCACACGTCCTCATATACCTCCCACGCATCACCGACGCAGCACTCAGATCCAATTGCCATGGAATCATTTCTAGAAAAGTGTCCCCAGCTCGAGGTCAACCGTTACCTCCAATGGCGCCACAAGGTACTTAACTACTTCGCCGTGCACAACAACTCGGATCTTCTCGACATGAAACCGCTGGAGGGCGCAAAGATGGATAGCACCCTGTATTTTGATGTCCGTCTCACCATTCTGTCCATGTTGCGCAGGACCACGTTCTATGAGGCAGGCGGTTACGGATCTTTGTCGCTTAGAGAAATCATTGACTCGTTTGTTGGAAATGCAATCTGCGAGCGAGAAGTGGCAGCTCTGTATGCAAGCTGGGGCAAGGCGCTAGGTGAATTCCACTCAGAGTCGCAAATCTGTCCTTTTATATTCAAAACGGTAATGATTCTGGAAACAATCAAACCCTTTGAGAAAGAAAACTATCCAAACATGTGCGCCACAATGACAATGATGTGTATCCGCACAATCAACTCGGAGCTACTTAGTCCGCATCTCAAGCATGGTTTCTACACCGAGAAGGACTTCACGGAACCTATTGTGTCCACCAAGCAGTTGCACAAGCTGTATGACTACTTTTCGGGGATTGACATGTTGATGTATTTTGCAGAGGCCCCGCTGTTCGCTGGACTCAATCACAGAACAATGAGGGATTCTGATCTCGAAGAAATCGAGGCCATTGCGCCTGCCGAAATCTCTGCAGATGGGTTGATGTCCCCTGAGTCTCATCTCACATCATCTGCCACGTGAATTGATCATTTGGTTGTCTGGCCAGCTCACCTCTCGGTCTAAATAAGCGGAACCTGACAACCCCGCCAGCCAAGTCGGACAAGATGTGCGGAACCCCATTAACTTATTGTGAATAGTATCAGAATGCATGCGCATGTCTTTATGATAACTCACCATTCCACAAACCCTTCACCTCCGTGAACTTCTGACGGCACTGAAGAGGAATAGAGGAATGCGATCTATTATATTTTGCTAACCCACGCCGATCCGCCGTGCTGGTTGGTTGGCTTTACCACCCGGTTGGCCGGTGCTAAACGCCGCACGCCGCACGCCGCAAATTTCAGGGCTCATCATAATCTCAAGCAGGGTAACTCCCAGATCAATCACTGCACAATGCACCGAGCGTAACTTCATTGTAACAGGCCCACAACTCTCACAAATGCTTACGCACGGTGTCATAGAACAGCAGAGAAGCGCTCTAGAAGAGCTGGATCGGATAGAGCAGGCGATTTGCGACCGAATCACATACAATCCTCATGTTTTGCCGGACTCCAACAAGCTGTCTAGCGGTTCGTCGCTTAACGGAGTGAGGAAACGAACTCTACAAGACACAGTTACGCATCAACACGAGATTTCACGATTTCTGAAGCGGTATAAAGAGCAGGCGGATTTCGTCAATGCGTCATGGGACAATGAAGTGCGAACAGAAGAAGTTCTGGAACTTAACGATAAAGACTTATTTGGTCAGTTTTACAAGAATCTCAAGGCAATCAGAGAGTACCACCAAGCATACCCGAACGAGTCGGCGGTGAACTTGAAGGAAAACTACACAATGGCGAAAGTTTTTTACCAGCAAAAGAAGAAACTCATGGACGAGAGTGAAGTGCTATACGTTCCCAGTGGCCCTGCGAGGTTACTGAGTGGCGTTGCGGCGGACTTGGATATTGACGTTGTATTTTCGGGTGAAGAAAAGTACGGAAAGTATCTTGATTTGGTTGAATTCCATGATCGGTACCTAAACCTGCCGTTTGTCGTCAGCAAGCCCACCTATCTTCAATTCCTGGACCAATTCTATGAGTTTTCTCTGCCAAATACGAGACTGAAGAACGAGGTCTACTTCAAGTATATTGTGGACTTGCACTCATACTTGGAGTCGTTCCTATTAAAAGAGAATGCTCTCGAACAGAGACAGGTGACGATAAAGCGGATAGAACAAGAATTTGATGATGGATGGGAAAGCAAGACTCTGCCAGCCTTTAAAGATTCAGAAACTCCCAACGGCGAGCAAAAAGATGCCCTCTATTGCAACGCTTGCCACAAAGCATTCTCAAACGAAAATGTTTACAATGGTCACCTCAACGGTAACAAACACAAGAAGAACGCTGCTAGCGCTACATCCCACGCAAGCAGCGTCTCGACGCTACGCCCGCTATACTATCATGAATTCTGCATCAACTCTATCGCCGCCATCTTGGACAGGAAGATTCAGGAGACAAAGAGCAACGTCGAGCGTCGTCAGGCTCTGACAGAACGAGAACGAAGACTGGAAATAGAGACGGAATCGGCTGCTGCCGCGGCGATTTCTGACGACGACGAGCCTCAGGCCATACAGCAGGATTCAGAGGACGAAGATAACATTGAATCCAATCCACTCAAACTGCCCCTGGGCTGGGACGGAAAGCCTATCCCATTTTGGCTATACAAGCTTCATGGGTTGGGTAACGAGTACGAGTGCGAAATCTGTGGAAATTACGTATACATGGGCCGAAAGGCTTTCGAGAAGCATTTTCTGGAGACGCGGCATTTGCACGGTCTCAAGTGTCTGGGAATCGCGCCAAGTCTAATGTTCAAAGACATCACCAGCATTAATGACGCGCTCAAGCTGTGGTCGCAAGTGAGGGTTGATGCCAGAAAGGAGGAGTCTGCGAAGGAGAATATCGTGGAAATGGAGGACGAGGAAGGAAATGTCATGTCAGAGAAGGTTTACAATGACTTGAAGAAGCAGGGATTGATTTAGACCTTTAGCAGCGTCATCCGATAAAAACCACATTGGTACTGTATACTAATCAAATGAGATCACGACTGACAAGATGTATATTCTTTGGCCCGTTTCCTCCTTGGCCTTCTTTGCCTCATCACTTGCTTGCCTTGGTTTCTTCAGTGCTTTCGTCACCAACCTGACTTGCCTATCGTATTGAAGGTGTGTGGTGATGCATGAAATTCTTATTAGATAAACCCTGCGGAGGACACAGTCTTTAGCCGCCGTGCCTTCTAGGACAGTGAATGGTCGCGGCATCAACGCGCCAAGGGAAAGTCGATGTCTGTTGCTGACATTGGCGTGATAACATTTAGGGTAAGTTATTGCTTACGTCAGGTTCACGCATTTTCATTAATTTCAGTTCCAAACCCAATACGTACGTGAGCAGAAATTTTTCACATATCGCTTATATCAATACACTGCTGCTGATCGAATTTTAGCGAGCTAGCTCAACGAGTTTATTTAAACCAAGTACACCTAATGGACTAGCTAGGGATTAGTGTCAGTCATTCAATCCAGCCTTTTATCTAGCAAACTTTCAACTCTCCATTCACAATTCACTGTAACTCGTCCATTCACATCATTTTGAGCACATGTATAACTTATCTAATTGCTACTTCACAATGGCGAAGCAGATTACCGCAGCCTTAAGAGTACAGGTCGTCTTCCTCACCCTCGCCACCCAGGGCAGCGCCACCGGCAGCGGCGCTAGAACCGCTATCAAACTTGAAGTTTGAGGTTCCCCGAGTAGACTGAATCTGCTGGGCGTAGGCCTCGTATCGTCGCAGCTCAGAGTCGGAGACAGACCGAGCGGCTGTCTTCATGGCCTCCTCGAAGTGAGATCGGTTGATGTATGGAACTGGGTCCTCCATGGTGATGTCATCTTCGCCGTTTGCCTGAGCCTCCTTCTCGGCAGTGATGGCAGCTTCGATGCTATCCTTAATGGCGAACTTGGCAGATCGCTGGACAATGTAGGACAAGTCGGCACCAGAGAAACCGCTGGTAGACTTGGCGATGCTCTGCAGATCCAGACCTGGCTCCAATGGAGTGTTTCGGAGCTGGGCCTTGAGGATGGACAGTCGACCCTCCTCGTCTGGCAGTGGCACGTAAATCAGCTGGTCCAGTCGACCTGGTCGCAGCAGAGCAGGGTCAATCTGGTCTGGTCTGTTGGTGGCACCAATGACAAAAACGTTCTTTTTGGCGTTCATACCGTCCATTTCAGTCAGTAGCTGATTGACCACTCGGTCAGCTCCGCCAGAATCACCAGCAGAAGCACCTCGAGCCTTGGCGATGGAATCCAGCTCATCCAGGAAGACGACACAAGGAGCAGCAGCCCGCGCCTTGTCGAAGATATCTCGAATGTTGGACTCCGACTCACCAAACCACATACTGAGCAGCTCTGGTCCCTTGACGGAGATGAAGTTGGCTGAGACCTCAGTAGCGACGGCCTTGGCCAACAAAGTCTTACCGGTACCTGGAGGGCCGTAGAACAAGACTCCCTTGGATGGCGAAAGACCAAACTTGGTGTACATCTCTGGGTGCAGGACTGGGTACTCCACAGTCTCCTTGAGCTCCTGTTTGATGTTCTCGAGACCACCAACGTCTTCCCAAGTGACATTGACGCTCTGCACAACGGTCTCTCGCAGAGCGGATGGGTTGGAGATACCCAGGGAGAATCGGAAGTTCTCCATGGTGACTCCCAAGGAATCCAAGACTTCGGCATCGATGGTCTCTTCCTCGAGATCAATGAGGTCCATCTTTTCTCGAATCTGCTGCATGGCGGCCTCAGAACACAGCGAGGCCAAATCGGAACCAACGTAACCGTGAGTCTCGGCGGCGATGGTCTCAAGGTCAACGTCGTCGGCCAGCTTCATGTTCTTGGTGTGGATTCGCAGAATCTCCAGTCGGCCAGTTGGGTCTGGGATACCGATATCGACCTCTCGGTCGAATCGGCCGAATCGTCGCAGAGCGGGATCGATGGAGTTGGGTCGGTTGGTGGCGGCGATGACGACAACGTTGGATCGAGCCTTCATACCGTCCATGAGGGTCAGCAGCTGAGAAACGACTCGTCGCTCGACCTCACCGTTGGTCTTCTCTCGCTTAGGGGCGATGGAATCAATCTCATCAATGAAAATAATGGCCGGGGCGTTCTTTTCAGCCTCTTCGAAGGCCTTTCGCAGGTTGCTCTCAGACTCACCAGCCATCTTGGACATGATTTCTGGACCATTGATCAGGAAGAAGAAGGCACCAGTCTCGTTGGCAACAGCTCGGGCCATTAGAGTCTTACCGGTACCGGGAGGTCCAAACATGAGAATACCTCGTGGTGGCTTGATACCAATAGACTTGAACAGCTGTGGGTGTCGCAAGGGCAGCTCGACAAGCTCTCGGATCTGGGCCATCTGCTTTCGGCAGCCACCAATATCGTCGTAGCCAACCTCGTTCAGGTTGTTCTCCTCGTCCTCTCGGTTGATGGGTTCGCCTTCGCAGTGGATCACAGTATCCTGGGCAACAATGGCATACTCTGGTGGATCAACCTCAACGACCTTGAACTCAACCTGTCGCATACCACCTCGCACGGTGAACATGTCACCCTTTCGCACTGGTCGGTAGGCCTCCACAAAGTATGGCTTCAGGTACACGTCGAAGAGCGAACCAGTCAGTCCCTCGACGGTGTCGGCGACTGGCAGACACGAGATTCGCTTAGCATACTTGATATCTGGGCATGGATGCACAGTGATCACGTCACCGAGTCTGACCCGCAAGTTGTTTCGCACAACTCGGTTGATTCGAACCAAGCCGTCGTCTAGCTCCTCATCGGCAAGAACAATCAGGACAGTGTCCTTTCTCTTCTTGCCCTTGACCAGAACGGTGTCGCCCCGGAACAATTGAAGCAGGTCCATGGTATTTGGTGACATGGAAATCACGGAATTGTCGTCATTCACAGCGTCGTCCACCACCAGGGCGTTATCCTTCTTCTTTCGTCGCAGGATCGCAGTGGCGGTAGCGTCCTCTTTGTTTTCGGCAGACCCGCTGGCGTCCGCCAGGTTTGGCTTCTTCTCGTCTTTCATTGTTAACCGCGTATCAGTGGAATCGAGTAGACGGTGGTGGAAAGAGTGGCGATTACGATTCTACATATTGGGACCAGGGTTAGGTGTTGTCACGTGACCGATACAGTAGACGTGGCATTCTGTGTGGAGTCTTAGTCATTGGGACTCACTCAGACAGTCTGGGAGTTTGTGTAACAAAGTTTTGAAAATTTGAGGAGTCTTCTAAAGAATTTGTTTTGCTTTAAAGCTGGTGAAGCTAAGGGTCTGCAGCGACGCAAGCCTGGAATGAGGTGTGAATTTTGAGCGCGGAGAAGGGTTATTAGACAAGAATCTGGACCCGGCGTGTCACGGAAAGTTATGCCAATGAGTTAATGCCCTCAGTAATAGATAAAATATATGATGGCAACATCTGAGTGTTGCACGCCTCAGAGGATGCGGCTGCAGACGAGTTGGCGAGTTGTTCATAGATCTGCTAAATGCGTTTCTTGCGCAACAAGCTGAACCAGGAGTGAATTAGATTGGAAGTCGATTTGATACCAAGTTGGGGACTGAATGGGTTCAGCGATTCACATTCTTCGTTCAGGTCCATCGAGGTCTGCATCACGCTTGGTTGATATCGTTAGCGATTGGCTGAGTTACTTGGTGGAGAAGAAACAAAAGCCTATTCTCCTTACTTCATGGCTACGAAAAGGTTAATTCTTCTGAACAGAAAAATCTCCTGCTTTAAACGTTCTATACAATCTTTTGTGCTTCGTCTGAGAAAATGCAAAGGCCGACTGGAAGCGGACCTTGGGATGCTGCCAATTACATTAAACGTCATCACGGCCTGAATACCGAAGATCCATATTCACATGACATCACATGATCTGGCACTAAGGTCAATTCATTTGAAATCTTCCATGAAACACCTAGCACTGAACACAAACTCACTATAAGTAATCTGTCTGTTCACTCATAAGTTTGTAGACAAATAAGGTTTAACGGCTCCAAAAGAAACCCCACACAAGGTTTACCTGCTTTCAGTGGTGTGCAGCGTCCCACTAGTCCCACATGCAATCACGCTGGACCCCACTCACCACCCTGACACCTCTTTACACAAGCTGTCAAAAGATGTAAAATATCAATTAGTTATCAGACTCTATAAATAGGACACTTGAAGTGTCAATGTAGCAGCAAGCAAGTCTGAGACACACTTCTGCCTATCGTATCTCACACCGAACTCACCTTCATCCGCTCGGGCTTTTCTTCGGGCTCCGTTCGGTTGACGTTATGGACTGAGCGTCCTCACCAACAGTTTGGCCTTGTTCTGAAGCAAACTCGTTTCTTTCTTCACTTGGTCTTTGACTCCATAGCCGACAATGGCCTGAACTAGCTCGCCTAGGGTCTGTGTCCTATTCCACAAGTCCACCACATCTTCTGGCCCGTCTTCCACCGTCCTTATGACATCCAACGACATGTCCATTCTCCGCAGCAACTCCACGGCTTCCAGGAAGAAATAGTGGTATGAAAACGCCAGCCTGGCCGATTCCTGGTCTGTGAAGCTGTGTAGCTTGTTCAGTGCATTTTCCGCCAAATACACAGCATTTTGGCTTTTCAACAACGCCTGGTACCGGGCCTTGAACTCTTCCGGCTTGCTCAGACGGTGATGGTCAAATTCAAAGGCGCCATTCAGAGTATTGAGGTTTCTGGTTGCCACGTCCAACCAACGCAGTAAAGTAGCCAATCTATCAGACATGGCTGTCAGGCGGATGTGGGCCGCTTATATACCTCTGTATGCACTGGCCCCATATGCAGCCAGCAGTGAGGAATGCACCGAGGCTGGCATATTCACAGAAAATTAAGTGTTACGTTATCCCACAGGTACCCGCACAGGGCAATATGCTTGAACAAAACAGGTACAACGATGGATCTCCGAAGTTTCCTCTCACTAATGTTGATCCGACTGTATGTTGATCGGGCAACGCTCCTGAACATCCAAATCGAACTGAATCATAAACCGTTGAATGTCTTAGAGGTCTATTTTCAAAGTTTTCGTGAACGTCGTCACGTGCATTTTCCGAGTTTATAAGACCTTCAACCTTTCATTCTAGTTCTGTCCTCTTACAGCTCTTCTCTAGCTCGTCTTGAGGCCTTCTCGGCTATTGCTGTCAGCTATAGTTCTGCATTGCGCGCGGTGTTCGTGGTTTTATCCCTTGGGTCACGTCAACTCTGTGCAGCCAGGTGCAGCCAAGTGCAGCACCCAATGGAGTACCTTGGGAATTGGCCTTGCATCACTGAAAAATTATTAATGGGGAACCATTGGGGTGCCGACACGCCGATACTGCGATGATTCTATCCGTGCTGTTAATATAGCCAACAAGGAGATGTAGCGTGAGGCAAGCAACGGGCCCACCTTTAGGTGCCCGTTAACTGAGACAGCCCTATATGGTAATGATTCGCCTTAAATTGAAACGTGTGCAGCAGCTCGGAGTAGCCGGTGTATAAAGCTCACGGAGAGACCGGCGAGGGGCGGCGAAGATATACCGGCGGGAGAAAGAGGCTGAACACGTACTTGGCTTTGCATGGTATTGGTTCCTGGATTCGCGTGGGCATGGAATGAGAGGCAGGAACGGACGGCCGGACAATCACGGGTTCACTCTGAGACCATTCGCCCAGGACATCTGTGGGGTCAAATACAGTTTCTGGCCAATAGACTCTCAAGCTCACCCGATACCTAAAATACCAGCAAGCACTCAACTCTGCCAGCTAGCGACCAACAGTTAACTGCTTTATCCAGATATCCCCTGTGTCCTCTCAGAATATATGCCCTCAGCAATACCAGATGGCTTGTTGGCGCACCAACACGATAGCAAACGATGCAACTGACCTCCATCTTTGGTTACCAGACACAACCTTGTCCGAACTATACAGAGGCAATCATGTACCCCGGATTTTCCGGATTCTAGATGGCCTGATGCGGCATCACGCTACTCCAAAAGTGACCAGATGTCAAAGATCGCCATCCAGACCTTCCAGTAGTACACTGAACCCCAATACACGGTAATAAACACTACTCACAAAATCACACCAGAAAATCAGTAGAAAACAAACTATTCACGCATCCCCCACTCAAACCCCATCGGCCATATCAATCACATCTCTCATTCAATGTGTCTCTCATCTCATCACTGCGCGTGCGGCTCTTGTCCCATTTTACCCTATCTGAGCATCACATATCTCATTGAACGCGTCACACTACATGGCGTCAACATTATCAACACGCACCAACATGGCTAAATGTAGAATCACATGCTACTTACTCGCATTCAGGCCGAGCGCCGTACCCCGGGCAACAGTAACCATGGTAGCCCCTGAGATGTCCGGTGTCACGCGCGTTACCCGGCCTGTCACCCCAGACGCCAAGCCAATGGCCTTGCCACCTTGGGTTAACAGTACGGTCTAAAAATAGAGTCAGACCTTTGTCCTCAGCACTGTTGCATCTTCGTACGACAAGAAACCACTGCCAATTCACTTTAAAGCTACCCATTTCGCGGATAAACGGAGCCCCGACTCCGGTCCTCCCGAAGGGCAAAGGTGCGGCTCATGCACAGATCCTACAATGCCTAAGCAAGTTTTATTGAAGGGTTAGGGGTTGCGATAGTATATAATCTCATCATCTGCACTTGCGACATAATGGCTTCTGCAACGATTCCTGTGTTGCTCGTGACCTTCAACCTAGGCAAAGTCCTGCAGAGCGCTCTAGAGATACAGACCCTGGTAGAGGGTGTATTGAGGCGATGCAGCGACAAACATAAGCCCGATTTGCTTGTCTTTGGTTTCCAGGAAATCTGCCCCATCATGAATGGTTGCTTCCGCAACGTTGACGATCACTTGAACCCGATATTGCGAGGAGTTGAAAGCGCCGTTGAGGAGGGCTATGTTCGTGTTGGATACGACGTGCTAGGGGGCATTGCCTTGGTTGTTTGTGCTAGCGAGGACCTCCAGTTTAGCGTGACGCGTTCCAAGTTCGCGTCCTTTGGATGCGGGTATCTGTATTCTGGTCTGAAGGGCGCTGTTGGCGCCAGGATAGTAATTGACGGCACTGACTACACCTTTTGCGTGTCGCATTTGGCCGCCAACGAAGGTATGGTGGGCGAGCGAAACAAAAACTTCAAAGAAATTGCCACGCGGATGGACTTTGATGACGGTTACGGCCTGTACAAGCCTAACTCGCATCTGTTCTTCATGGGTGATTTGAACTACAGGGCCAAGCGGTGGGCGAAGGATGGAGAGGATTACACGGAGGTGGACGAGCTGACGATTGAGAGAGAGAAGGGAAATACACTGTTTGGATTCACAGAGCCCAAAGTGAAGTTCAAGCCCACGTTCAAGTTTATCGTGGGGACAAACACACACAATGGCAAGAGGACGCCTTCGTGGTGCGACAGAATACTATACTTGCCGTACAGGCAGGAAGAAATTGTCCACGCGTACGACTCACTACCGGAAATCACGTCATCGGATCACAAGCCGGTGTTTATGCATATTTCAATCCCTTCCAGCCTACCGCCAAAGATCGTACCCGATGACCTCAACCTAACCATTGAGGGCAAGTGCGTGGCCGTGGGGCTGGACCCCAACAGAATGTTTTACCTGATTTATGGCAACATGTCTGACCAGGCGATTGGCTGGGGTCTCTTTCTGTTCACCACAAGGTTGGGCTACATCTACCTACTGGGCGCGAGTTTGTTTATCTACGGGTTGGTTTTGTTGGGATCAGAACACGAGCCAGTGGTTGTGGGTGCTGCCAGAAGAAGTAGGGTGGTGACGACAAGTGATTATAGGTTGTACACCCCCAAGCCTTAGCCCCGGGCCCATTTATCGCCGGACAACTTACACCACGACTAATCACCCACTAACAACCACCAAAATGACTCACGGCTACTACCCTGCCATAACATCACATCTCAAGATCACCGCAATATTTCCAACGGTCCCACGTGACCGCAACCTCATGATAGAATTACGGTGTTGGGCTAACCGCTTAAGGCAACGCACGTGCTATTGAGCACGCGTGATTCTAATAATTAATATGGCTCTGAATGGTGGGCCGGAGTGCTGGCTTATCTTGGGTCGTTGGTACCGTTGGGCCGGGCCTGTGGATGACGGGATAAAGAGTGATACGAGCACAGATCATGTGACGTGCTGGTCATGTGACGTTCTGTCTCAGCAAGCATGTAATGAAACCATGCATTGAATGTAAATAGTAATTTATAGCGGTACGGATCCGTAGCGCTTGTTTGAAATGATGCCGAGTTAGAGGTTGGGCGCTCTAGAAATATGCTTAACTTATGTTGTGAGCGGCTTGTGAGGCTCACGACAAAGTTAAACTGTTCAGTAAAGGAATCACTACGCTTAGGCTCCTACGTGAAGCATACAGAGTTCCAGGAATTAGGGAGTACAGCTGGGGAAAGATGAAGAGGGATAGATCACGGCATCGGGACCAGGACGGGTTTCGTCTGAAGCAACAGGACCTTGATACGCGGAAAAACATTGAGATCCGAGACGACCACGCGGACGGAGTTGAATATGTGATTGAAGGCCCTCTCAGACGTGTTCCACCGTACTACTTCACCTACCTGACCTATTGCAAGCTGAGGTGGAGAGACAGGCTGTTGTTGGACATCTTTGTGAATGAGTTTCGAGACAGAGACGAGGCCTACTACAAGAAGGCAATTCAGAACGGACAGGTGTATATCAATGGCAAACAGGCTGATTTGGAGACGATTGTGAGGAACGGTGATTTGATTACCCACAAGACTCACAAGCACGAGACGCCGGTGACTTCGCGGCCCATTAGGATCGTTCATGAGGACGATGAGTTGGTTGTTATTGATAAGCCTTCGGGAATGCCGGTAAGTCTTCGTCAAAGCGTGGCGAGATGGCTATAAGAGAGCGAGGTGCGAAGACAGCGCTATTTCGACACTGAATGGTTTTGCTAGTGGTTAGCCTAATTTTTCGCTACGTGCTGGCTGAACTTACCACCGATAAAAGTTGATTAGTCTCTCGTAATCTCGCAATCTCGCTTAACACGCTAACAAAGGTCCACCCTACGGGAAGATATCGATACAACACGGCGGTGATGGTGTTGAAGCATGAAATGGGAAAGAACGTTCATCGTGAGTAAGGAGCCAAGTTTGAGCTGAGAGCTAACGCAGCATGCAACCGACTAGACAAACTAACCTCTGGACTAATGTTTTTGGCCAAAAACTCAAAATCTGCCGACGGAATGGGCCTCCAGCTACGTGACCGTTCAGTGCGCAAAGAATACCTTGCTCGGGTTGTCGGTGAGTTCCCCTTAGGAGAGGTGAAATGCGAGGAGCCACTCATGACTGTGGACCCCAAGGTGACCCTGAATAGAGTCCACCCCGAGGGCCGAGTCGCCACGACTGTCTTCAACCGAATTTCATACGACGGTGAGACGAGTATTGTTCGCTGTAAGCCCCTCACTGGCCGAACTCACCAAATCAGAGTTCATCTTCAGTACCTCGGCCATCCCATCGCCAACGACCCTATTTACTCGAACGTGTCGGTTTGGGGCCCCGAGCTAGGAAAGGGCGGTGCTGGTGAGACTTCTGAGATATCCGCGAAACTGCACGAAATCGGAAAGACCACCTCTGCCGAGAGCTTTATCCACCGTGACGGGGGTGAGCACCTCACAGGCGAAAAGTGTGAGGTCTGCTCAACAGACCTCTACACTGACCCTGGCCCGAACGACCTGGATCTCTGGCTTCATGCTTTGAAGTACTACGCAGAAGACAAGGCTTGGTACTTTGAAACGCCGTTCCCTGACTGGGCACTGGAGCCTCACCTTCAATACATGAAGCAAGCGTTGGAAGAGGCAAAGAAGTGCCCGCCCACGGAGACTGCGTTCTGCGTGGGTGCGGTGCTAGTCAAGGATGGTGAAGTGCTCGAGACGGGCTACTCGCGTGAACTACCCGGTAATACGCATGCCGAACAGTGTGCGCTGGAAAAGTATCGAGCCAGAACGGGCCACGATGTTCCTGAGGGAACAGTCATATACACGACCATGGAGCCTTGTTCTGAGCGACTTTCTGGAAATCTGCCGTGTGTGGACAGGATTTTGGCTACTCCGATTGCGACTGTGTTTGTTGGAGTTCTCGAGCCTGATATCTTTGTCAAGAACAACACGGGTCGAGAGAAGTTGGCGAACAGGAGCATTGAGTACATTCAGATTCCTGGATTTGAAGAGGAATGCCTGAAGGCAGCGAAGAAGGGCCATCAGGAGAGTACGTCGTGAATAGTAACAGAACGGTCGTTTTCTCATTGAACAGAAAATTTCTATCGTACCTACACTTAGAGAGTGCTATAGCCGCGTATCCTACGAACCTGTCACCTGCCAGGACAAACAATTTGTTGAACCTCCAACTTCTCGAATTTGAACGACCTAATCTTATGTGAGCAGTGTGCCCCTATCTCTCGTCTACGGCCACATCCTTAGGAAAACACGATTCCCCGTCTGATCAATCACAGTTAAGCCTAAGAGAGCCTTGCCCAGTACTACAGCGGGAGACCATGTGGGAACAGGAGGTGTTGTAGACTTTTTGCTCGTCAAACGAGAGTGCTGCTATCTGACGAGGCCTTATCGATGCATGACAATCGACGGGCTCAGTTGTCAAATAGCCCCAAGCAGCTAACTCTGTCCTCGCTAAGCTCTAAATGAAACTGTTTCGAGTCAAAGCTACAGAAAGGACTTCAATTGAGCTTAAAACGTCCAAATTTCTTGACAATCTCGCACTGCTTGGTGGTGCCCGTCTGCGGCTCTTTCCAAATCCGTGCGCCGGGTAACACCAAGGACAAATCCTTCGTGACGATACACACCACGTCAAGATGGACGTCCCCAAGAATAGGGTTCTACCCCCAAAAGATGCGTCCAACTACCGGTCAGCACTGAAATTGTATGAGGCCAAACAGTACAAGAAAGCCGTGAAGACCGCGGACACTGTTTTGAAAAAGTTCCCGAACCACGGCGAGACTCTTTGTGTTAAGGGTCTGTCCCTGCACTTCCTTGGCAAGAAAGAAGAAGGCTTTGAAGTGATCAAGAAAGGATTGGCCAATGATATTACCAGTGGTGTCTGCTGGCAAATCATGGGCATTGCCTATCGACAGGAGCGGAACAATGAAGAGGCGCTGAAGGCCTTTATCAAAGCGCATCAGTTTGAACCCACAAACCCAGCACTTCTTCGTGACTTGGCGCTGTTGCAGGCGCAACGGAGGCAATTCGAAGGATTGGTTATCTCACGGAGGAAGATGCTCGCTGACAAGCCGGGTTATAGACAGAACTGGACTGCTCTGGCTCTCGCCCAGTACTTGGCTAAGGACTATGCTGGAGCCCTGACAACGCTGAATAACTTTGAACAGCTGCTGAAAGAGCCTCTTCCAAAGACTGATGTCGAAAATACCGAGGTGTTTCTGTTCAAGAACGAGGTCATATACAAGGCAAACGGCGCCGAAGCTGCCCTCGAACACGCCAACCAATTGACAGATCTGATCTGTGATATATTCAGCATCCAGCAGCTGAGGGCTAAGCATCTGCTCGAGTTAAAGCAGTACAAGGAAGCTGAGAGAGAGATCAGGGCATTGATCAAGCGAGACCCAGAGTGCTTCGAATTTTATCAGTTACTGGAACAGGCCCTCCAAATCGACCCCACTGACGTCAAACTGCGATTCGCCCTGTACACGACTCTGAGTAAGAAATACCCCAAGAACGTTGTCCCAAAGTCGATTCCGCTGCAGTTTCTCACTGGAACTGCCTTCCGAGACCACGTTGAGCGGTACTTGGAGTTCCACCTCTCCAGCGGCGTCCCGTCCACGTTTATGCTCATCAAGCCCCTTTATAAGGACCTCTCAAAGAAGGAGGCTGTTCAGGAGGTCGCTCTCAACCTTCACGATAAGCTCAAAGACCAGGATCCATCGGCTTTGTTATGGACCAAGTACTTCTTGGCCCAGCACTATTCGTACCTCAACAAGCACGAGGAAGCTCTCAAATTCATTGACGAGGCCATTGAACATACCCCGACGCTGGTTGAGCTGCACATGACCAAGGCCAGAATCCTCAAACACACCGGTGACCTGGTGGCAGCCAGTAACGTCATGACCCAAGCCCGGCAGCTGGATCTTCAGGACCGATACGTCAACACAAAGGCAGTCAAGTATCTGCTGAGGATAGGCAACATTGACGAAGCCACCACTGTTTTGAGTCTCTTCACGCGGAACGACAGCAACGGAAAGGGTGTCCAGGATCTACACGATATGCAGGCTTCGTGGTTCCTGCTAGAACAGGCTGAGGCCTACGCCAGAAAGGGTGATCTAGGCCTGGCTCTTAAGAGATTTCACGCCGTCTTCAAGGTGTTTGACGACTACGCCAACGACCAGCTAGACTTTCACATTTACTGCCCACGACGAGGAACCATCCGGGACTACCTCGGCATGCTGGACTGGGCTGACCAGCTGTATTCCAGTAAGAACTACTTGCGGGCAGTTGAAGGTGCCACTGATATTTACCTGAGGCTCCATGCCGCCCTGGGTGAGGAAGTTGAAGACAAAAAGAACAAAAAGAACAAAAAGAAGGAAAAAGAAGAAGAGGAAAACTCAAAAGATGATGATCCGTTTGGAAGGAAGCTTTTGGCAACCCCTGAGCCACTCACCGCTGCTTTCAACATCTGGAAACCGGTCGGAGAGCAGCCTGTTATTCCAGGTCGATACCAGGGCTGGCTTATTGGCTCTGAGATTTACCTCAAGCAGCAGAAGTACATCCTGGCCGTTACTCAGCTCAACAAAGCCAAGCAGGCTGGTGCTCCAGCTCATTTGATCAACGAGACGGCCGCTCGAATTCGATTCTTCATGGAGCAAGATTCAACCATGCCCACTGCTCTCAAGGCTGTGCCTATGAAGCTGCTTCCAACCATCGCCGGACCAGACATTGCCGGAGACTTGAACGAGTATGTTGACAAGCACATTTCTAGCGACAGCCCTGCGTCGCTGCTAAGCTGGGCTCGAGCAAAGAGCGATCTGGGTGGCGATATCTCAAAGCTGGACAACATTCTCACATTGGCTGATGTGACGCTAGACGACGCTCACAGGGCTATCAAGCTGCTACGAGGCCCGGCCAGACAGGCTTTCGAGGACAAGGCAAAGACCAAGTGGGTCTCGTTTGTGTAGTACAAGATACAGTGTAGATAGATGAATATTGAGTGTACTCATGTCCCCACGAGGCCTGGCAATCGCATTAGGGTCAATAGTAACGTATGCTCTTCCCTGTTTATGTGTTATGACGTATCGTGTAGTCGTGTAGAATAATAAATAAATATAAAAGGTCCTACGCAGATAGCCTGTACAAAGCGACTCCTCCCTGCATTTCATTGTAATGTGGCATACCCACCGCCAGAACCACTGTCCTTCCGTATTTAACGATCTCCAGGGCAGCCCCGAAGCCGTTAGAATAGGGCGCAGGGCCTTCCCCTATCAGTTCCGTTACGCTTGTGTCAATTCCATCGATAGTGGCCGTCCAGACAGCGCCTTTACGGTCTTTTGCGTGAGGTGATGCGATGTATAGTTTGTTACCGTGGACTGTACCGTAACGTCCAAATCTGCCGAAGCTCTCTTTGCTGAACGCAGACAAGACCAGCTTTTTGCGTCGGTCAGCCCTTAGGCCATTTTCATTGATTTGAAACGTGTACACAGAGCCGCATTGAGAGCATTTTGATACCAGAGGAAACTTCAGGTCTTCGGTGCTTGAGCCAACGGCGAATATACCGTCTGTAGACTGCTTTGCCGCTAGAAAAGTGCCGCCAAAATCGCTATACTTGGATGTGTCGTCACCATTAACAGCAAACGAGAAGGTGTAGTTTGCATTTCCCTGAAAACCGTACACAGAAGCGGTACCCCGAGCTCCGATGAGGAGGAAGGTGTTCACTCCCCTCGTGACCGCGGCGAGCGTTCCTCCGAACCATCCGTAGCCAGTCTCATGGACTTCAGGAAGGTGCAGAGTAGTGTCAACTATGTCTTCCAGGTTCACGACCACCAATGCCTCAGAGTCGGCTTTGAACCTTAGAATCAGCTTTTCTAGCGTGGCTCCAGAAACGACAAAGACCTGGCCCTGCTGAGCAGTTCGGTTTACATCAGCTTTTGGAGCACCAATGACGAGATCTTGCTTACCATTTCCTGTGGTATCAGCAGCAAGCAGTGCTTCGCCTAGGAGTTTCGGTCCTCTAGCCCCATAGCGAGTCGCTGCTGCCTTCCATTTGATTTGGAGCACGTTGACTCCCGTAAGGTACAGATCGATTTGTGATAGTCCGGGTCGCGAAGCCACCATCACCTCGTAACCCATGACGTCAATTGTGATCAGCTTGTCGCCGAATCTTTCATTGAAGGTATAGGTCTTTGACTCGCTTCGAGGTGGGGTTAAAGCTGCCATTGGAGATTGCGCAGAGGCGCCGGAGTTTAAAGCATCCGACAGCCTAAGCACACTCACACTTCCTCTAGGCGTGCTATCCTCGCTGTTGAACTGTTGAAATGGAGCTGAGACGTATAGGCATTCAACTTCGTTTATGAAAAGTCCGTGGGCGATAGCTGTGCCAAACATGCTCTGAGTAGTTCCCGAGACCACGACAGGTTCTAGCTCTGGCGTAAAGTTAGGGTCTTGATTCGGATCCAAGTCTGAGGAAGGTTCTGGACTGAATTCTGGCTTCAGTTCGTCTAGTTTTGAACTAAGCTGTTCGAGGTATACTTGCTCAGGGTATTGCGAGCCGTCCTGGTTTCTGAAGGCAAGCTGGTCATACAGGTTACTGTGTGAATGCTCAACTTTCTCGAAGCTCTTCTGTTGCTTTGAGGTCGCTTCGTCCTCGTCCTGTAATTCATACTTTCCATGAGTTCCAGAACCGCTGTGGGCACGGTGCCTTGGCCTCTGGCCATCAAACACGGGACAGAAATCCCAGGCTTCTCTGTATGTTCCATTCTCAAACCATTCATTCATTGTCTCCATGCAATGCCTGCTCGCCATGGTCATCTCTACCGTTCCGCCGAGATAGTAATCCTCCAACTGATCAAACACTATCGGAGAACCTTGAGCATAGTACCTGGCAGCCGCTTGAGCTGTTAGCAACTCACCTCGCAACGCAGCCCGGCCTCTAAGCATACAGAAATCCAAGTCGCTTTTGGTCACATTATCGTAGCCGGTTCGCCTGAAAACCTCAATGATGTCATCTGTGGGGTAAGTCCAGTCTATTGACAACCAGTCCATGTTTAGTCCTGACTGTTGAAGAAGCCTAATCATCATGAAGTCTCCACCGGGGTCCAGGAAACTGTGAGAGTCACTGAAACTGCCTTCAAATTCGTTCACGGCACTCATCGAGAGCATGCCTTGACTGACTCCAAGCGAATGCCAGGAAACGTCCGCAACTTGATGCGACATGACGCCATATATAAAGGCCTTAAACCCCTCGCCTTCTTCCTCGTTATCACTATAAACTTCCCTGTAGTACTCAACCGCTGCCTTCAGAAATGGCGGCCAATGAGTGCTCTCAGCGGCATCACTCTGTCCTCTGCAGCCATAAAATGCGTCGGGAAAGAAGGCTCCGGCATGGCGATAGGCGTCCAGCGCCCTCACCTCATCCGGTGCAAATTGGTTAGCCCTCTCAGAAACCAATAGGTGGACCGTCACGCCACAGGCGGCGACACACCGTGCTAGCGTCAGTAGTAGCATTGTGTGACCTGTGTGCGCGACACCGCTTTATCGGATATGAGCCGCACATCACACAGAGAGCAAACGATGATGGTAAATGTCGGCTATATATAGTAGCACGTGACTGGACACGTGATTAGGATCAGCACTTATACACGAAGGTTGATAAGTTATAGTTATAGTGAAATGCTCGTACAAGAGGCTTCAATTGAGCTGGTGTAGGTGCCGAACAATGCAATGAGACATGTGTTCATGTATGGTGACGTAAGCGGGCGCGGGAGCGCGCAGGCGACTAGTGGCTTAGAAGTTTGGAGATTAGCAGTGACTGAGTAACACGTTTTATATGTCGGTGACAGTCAAAAAGAATCTATTATCTGTTAAGTTCCGATTCATTAGAATTCTTTTCCGAAGATTAACGGCTAGTATCCGGGTGTGCTGTTGCTAAAACATAATTTGTAGTGTACCTTGAACGTTATTGCATGATTTTTGCACCCAATTAACCCGCTATTCCATCATGGCGACGGTTATGAGTGAATCCCACCGCACCTAGTCATTTTTTGACTGTTTATAGGTCAACATGAGCCTCGAAATAGCAAATTCCTTCAGTTTTACATCAACCTGTCAGCCTTGATGGCCAAGTTGGTAAGGCGTATCACTAGTAATGATAAGATCATCGGTTCGACTCCGGTTTGAGGCACGGAACTCGCAGGAGTATTTTTTTGTTACCCCGGCCCCCCCTGATTAAGAATTCTCCCCCCCTGCATGATTACCAGGCACTTTCTCTTCTCCCCTGAATGTATATGGTCATTTATATGTACGATGTAACGATGCAACTAATAGGACTAGAAACAAGGAAATCCCGCTTCGTGGGAAGAGAATTTCGTGAGGCTGTGGTTTTTTTTGGATCGAGCCTCGATCCGTCATATCAAAAGGCACTATGGCCGAGCGGTTAAGGCGAAAGATTAGAAATCTTTTGGGATTTCCCGCGCAGGTTCGAGTCCTGCTGGTGTCGTCATCGTGAGCTCTAAAGAGCTTCTTTTTTGGCTCCTGTAACTACCAGACTTCACGCAAGGTTGGAGCCGCATGATGTGTTACCCGGCTGTAGTTATTACTGCTTTGGGGTTTCTGGCCCACCTCAAGCTTGGAAACGATACGATCCAACAACCATCCGGTGATAGCAAGATGTAGATTGTCTTTGCGCTAACCCTCGTGCGCTTTGAACAGCATTGTGGATCAACTCGTGAGACTCGAGACTCTTATAAAACTCTAGCTCGACATTTTCAACCTGAACCGTCCATGATCGCCAGAAAATCTCGAATAGAGCTTAATTTCCAGCTCAAATTTCTTCAAACTCTAGAACGTCACTCGATCTCAGTGGGTTAGCCTCACTACCGCTGTTGATTAGTTCAAGCTATACACTAGTCAGTTTGGCAAGTATGAATACCTCGATGAGTTCACTACATGGCATTAATATCCTCAAGTCTACTAACTTGTACGGCACTGACATAGACGCATTTTGCTGTGCAGAAGAGTCAAGCTTTTCGAGGTCGCTGGTGGGTTGTTCCCTTACACTTTCAAACTACATAGGCCAGGCCAACCGGCGTCAAGTTAAGTGGGTCAAATCCGGCAAAGACTTCATGCGTATCCAGCTACTCAAGCCAATTAACGACTATCTGAATGAACTGTATAAGTACATATAGCGTTGAGCTGACTTCAGAACACTTGTAGGGTCCCGCCTAAAGCTTCTCCAAGATCCTCTTATGGATGTCCTTTACATTTTCAGCGCCCTCCTTATCAGCTGGCCAGCCCACACCCAGTCCGGTCTTATCGTCTCTCTTTGGGATCAAGTGAACATGTACGTGGTCCACCATCTGGTGAGCAATTCGACCATTGTTCTGCAGCACGTTGTAGCCAATGCCGTCAGAACCGTCGACGTCCAGGCCGGAAGCCTTGATCAGCTTCTTAGTAATTGGCAGCAGCTCCTCCAAATACTCGTCTGGAATGTCGTGAAGCTTAGCTCCGTGGTATTTAGGAATCACCAACGCGTGGCCGGCAGCGGTGGGTTGAATGTCCATGAACGCGAGCGTCTTGGGGGTTTCAATCAACTTGAGAGAAGGGATCTCGCCCTTGATGATTTTGCAGAAAATGCATGAAGCTGAGGATGCGGCAGACATGGTGTGGAGAGCGACAGTTGGTTGGGCTGATGGCTTTGTGCGCGCATCGCGATCCGACGCCAGGCTGGGAGTCCCTTCGTACGCCTGCCAATGACAGCGCATGGTATATCAGTAATATCACAAGTCGATATGACTTCGCATGCTTTATGAGTTCAGGCAACCAATGAGCATTTTAAAGAGAAATGATGTGGGCTGATCATTATATACGTTCCCGCTTCCACAAGTTCTCTAATGACATCTTATGGCACCAACTTTACTCAAATGGCTACTAGATCGAGATCAGTATCAAATTCAATAGAGTGCGCTAGTCCAATAACGTTTGCTCAATCTAATCTTGTCTTGAGACTTGGATAAGGTTTGAGCCCCACGCGCCGCAAATCTGTGCGGCGAAACTTAGAAGTGCTAGATGCAGCATTTTCATTCCGGAGTGGCCTATTCCGACTGACACCATCTCACAGGCGTGTTTTCACGTAGCCTTATTTGCTCTAACGCGTGTCTCGCTCACAGTACAAGGTTGCATATACGGCTATGCATAGTTCTAACGAGACGTTAGCGTGAGTTTGTTTACTGCAGAAACTGAGCTAGGCTAAATACCCGTATGCCATGTGCTGTAATGCATGATCTATTTACATGGATCACTATAACTCCGATCTCTCGCTGAACAGGGGTAGCACTTGCCAGATGAGGCTAGCCGATGCACCGTTGCAAGGATATATAAAGCCAGATCCACTAGCACTCGCCATTCTACACCTTACTTCCTTGCAATCTATCCACACAAATTCTAAACTATGGCCAAACTGAAAAGATGCCATTGCGGAGTTCTCAACGACCCGGATGCAACTATCTGCAAACGATGCTGTCTCTTCTTGTGAGCACCACTACAGCTCGACCATAGTCAAGTTGTAGTTCAATTGATGGTTATTCTCGTTTGTGTCTTTATATTTCCTCATGGCGTTACTCGCATGTTTCTCATTACCGTTTGCCGTCTATGGTGCCCCACCATAGTTATTGTTGCATCTCATCTCATCGAATTGTACGCCCGAATCCTGTCAACAGGAGATCGCTTGTTTGTCAGACGCTGAAGTGAGCACTGTCCAATACCAGGGTATAGCAATGTTGTGGTAAAGTCCTGCAAATCCCTCTCCTCCTCTTCTGTGATCGGCGTCACGTCACTAAACTCTGTAGCTTGATTAGAAAATTGACTACTACGTCAAACCCATGTCAGACTAAGATGAAAAAACTTCTCGGGAACACTATATAATCATCCCTCGCCCGCTCGTTCAACTACTCATCTCAATGGTCAGAATAATGTTTGCGTGCCCCAGTTGCGGAAAAAAGTCGTCGGGCGTTCTTTACTGCGTGTCTTGTGCAACCAAGAGAATCAACTTCTGCACATTCAATTCTTACTCAGACTCCAGGAGGGGCCCTAGGAGAGCACTGGAGTCGCGTCGTTAGTCAGTTATTCTATACGTTTTTACACATTATTTACATTTGCTCGTGTAGCATCACGGTATATCGACCATGGTTAGCTCGAGGAACCAGCCGCCTCTACTCTACAGGCTGATCTGTTTCAGGAGTTCAACACTTTCCTTCACTGATAAATCCTGATTTAGCACTGGCAATGCTCAGCCCATCGAGGAAAGCCAATGACCTCTCTCACGTTATCCACACCCGTAGCAAAGCACATCAACCTTTCTAGTCCCAGTCCGAATCCACCGTGTGGGAACGAGCCATACTTCCTTAGGTCGACGTACCACCTCAGTGTCTCAGCGTCCATCTTGTGTTGGTCCATGTTACTGATAAGAGTCTCATAGCTATCCTCCCTCAAACTTCCACCAATGAGCTCGCCAAAGTCTGGCACCAAAAGGTCAAAGCAGGAGGCCGTATCAGGAGAAGATTTCTTCATGTAGAATGGCTTTTGCGAGACTGGGTAGTCTGTGATAAAGACTGGCGACTTGAGTATTTCTCCCGCCAGAAACTTTTCGTGCTCGGAAGGTAGTCCCTCTCCGTATGTGAGTGGTCTAAGGCTGGAGTCCTTCAGCAGGTCGATCGCCTCCTTGTATGTCACCCTCGGCCACGTAGCTCCAGTCAACATATCCCACCTCTTTACCATCAACTCGCTTCTCTCAGGGGTCCTCTTGCTCGACAGAAGCAAGTCTTCTCTTATGCTGTTTTGCGGCACACAGTGTCTGATCATGCCCTCTGCGACTTCCATCACACTGTCCAACGTATCCGGGAAAGCCATCTCCGCCTCCACCATCCAAAACTCACTCAAATGCCTGTTGGTATCACTGGCTTCCGCCCGGAAAGCCGGTGCGACATTCCACACGCGTGATAGCGAGTGGGCAAAGACTTCAAGATGCAATTGGCTCGACACTGACAGATAGGTCTGTTCCGAGCCAAAGAAGTTCTCTCGGGTATCTGATCGCACTGTAAAGACCTCACCTGCGCCCTCGCAGTCCGACGATGTGATGACTGGACAATGGACCTGGGTGAAATCGTTCTGTTCAAAGTAGTTTGCCAGTCGAGCCATCACATAGGACCGGTATCGTAACACAGCGGAGTTGGCCGCCGTTTTCCAACGAAACTGAGGCAGTGTTCTTAGGAACTCTGCCGTATGAAACTTCTTCTGCAGTGGATAGTCAGATCCGCTAAGACCAATAACTGTCGCCTCCTCTGCCTGAAGTTCCAGCGACTGCTCGGTACCGGGAGATTCTTTGAGAGAGCCTTTAACCTTCACACAGGCACCAGTGGATAACGGTTTAGCCTGGTCAGGCGTGAGAACAACCATTAACGACTTCGCGCTGGTTCCATCTGAGATATCAGCGAACGCAACGTTTTTCAGCTTTCTCACGCTCTGGATCCATCCATGCACTTCAACATCTGTATGACCCCCAGTAAGGATCCGCTTTATTGTATGGACTCCTCGGTCTGTTGAAAGTCTAGCCGGTCTAACGAATGGTCGAATCATGGAAGTATTGAAGTTCAAGCCGCACAGACCCAAAATCGTAGGCCTGATGGGCAGCGCGCGTTTCTGATGCTATCATCTTAATCTACATAACCCTACTCTGGTCCATTATAAATGCTAATCCGTCTTCAGTATTGCGTGACTAAGAGTTTATCCACGACGTCACCTGCCTGGCGCCAATACGGGATGCGAACTTCAGCGATTGTGCGCCCATGGGAAAATATGAAACCGTATACCATATAGCTGCCAGCAACTGGATAGCCACTGCTAGTATTGTGAGGATAGTTGACCGGAGACCAACACTGAAGTAGAGAGTCATGAAGATTGAGCCAAAGTAGGCAATAGAAAACGGTAATCGCTCTGGGGAGACGAGGTGACGTGTGTAGTTCCATGGGCCCTGCAGGGCTCCGAATGAGAAAACAAAAAGAATGGATCCCAGAGTCCATCTATGTTAGTAAGTTCTTTAGCTCAACGGTAGGTGAGCGTGGTGCTCACAGGTTGGTCTGTGTGCTGGAATAGGAGCAATTTCTGAGCTCAATGCGTGATTTAGAAGATGCTTGACGCCTTCCGTGATATTCAATGCAATGTAGAGCCCTCACGTGCGCCTAAATTTAGATTTCTGAAATCCGGCAAATTCAACTATCATCAAACAGCCACGCCTGGCTTGAACCACCTGCTATGAGGTCCACTGAGCTGCTGACTTCTTATCAGGCCAATCCGAGCTCGTCTCGCGGAGAAGGTCCATTTCAGAGTCGCTCACATGACCCTTGTGATCTGCAAGGCTGCATATTGTCATCCGCTTAACGACGCATGTTGGTAATATCTCGGAGAAAGAACAATAACGCAGGGCAGAAGTATGCATTGACAAGTAGTTTGGTGCATGCTTCCATGCCTCTGCTGCCCGGCCGTCGCATTCACTTTAGCGTCAACCCCACAGCCAAGCGAAATCCTTCACTCCGCGCAACGGTTCCATGCAACGGCTGGCTGAAGATCTGAATATCAGATAAACGTGAAACATGATAAGGATAAACACGATAAACGTGAACTGATTGTCATTGCATAATTCGTGTTCAGATATCCGAACCAGCCGTTGGCTCTCCGCGGAATCACACGACTCCTGGACCTTGCTATCATGGGTTCTCGGATTAACCCGTGCCAGCCGCGAGCCGTTGCTAATCGCTAAGTTCACCCTCCACTCTTTGCCTAGACTTCCACAGCCTGGTCCGGAGGGTCCGACGCTAATACTACCGTAGTCAAGCATAGCCACAACTTGTAACCACTCCCAGAGACCTGAAAGGGACTGCTACCAGTAGCTCTAGACCTCTAACAGTGAACCAGGAGAGATCCTGCTAAGAGAGCCCGAATTTCTCCAATGGGGATATACTCACAGTAAAGCAAACTTCCTGGGATTAATAGCCAGTAACGGTAGCAGCGCAAAACACAGTCCAAAGCAGGCAACCGCTCCGATCAGACAGCAGCCAAAGACTACCAATCTGTCCCATCGTGAAAGAGTGAACCACGATGGCTCTGGCTCCGGGTCGTCTCGCTCAGTCAGGGGCAACCTGACGTTACCAGACGTCCACCGCGAGAACCAGCCTTCTTCTTCATTCACTGGATTACTACTGTTGCCACCTGGAAGCGAACTCCTCCAAGCGCTTAGCTGACTCTGAAACGCTCCTTCCATTGACGAAAGCGCGCGTTAGTTGCCACCATATATTATCTACAATCGCCAACCTAAGACAACCCATATTTTCTGACTGAGCCAGCCAGCCGTAGAGCGGATTAGTTTATTAGAGATAAGGTTACGGGAATTGACGGTATTCGTACTACAATACAGAGATCGACACGTGACCCCGGCCATCTCCTATATATACGTCAGCGTCATCACCCGTCATCCCCACAGACTTCGCCACGGTTACACACCCAGGACTTTGCTTATATCGCTGTTGTACGGGCTTATCAGGCATCAAGCTACGCTCATAGGCTAAATTTAGCGATAAGCAGATACACGTCATAGTCCGATCATATTTCACAAGCGCCATTCCTCACACACTCTAATCGCCAGATTGCCACCACTTAGATTGGACCTCAAGCTCGGTATCAAGCAACGCACCACTCAGAGTTGTCGCGGATCAGCTTTACTCTCAGACTTACTATCACGCCACAGTTTCCAGGCCTGGCACCGCTTAGTAACTCAATCAAGGCAGATTACTAAGCCAGCACTCACAGCACCAGAAGCTAGCGGCCCGAGTGCACTGGCCTATAAGTGACACACGGCGACACGCACCCGGCTCCGCATCCAGCGCTTCACATAGCAGGAGAGGGTGGTCCCCATCCCTGTCTGCACGCACACACCAGCGGCTGAATTGGCTTCCCTGGGGTAAACTCCCAACGCAGCCTCGCGACGCCAGGACCACTTAGACCTATTTAAGGAGGCAGGCGGCTACTGATAGCGGTTAGACTCCAGGTGTGAAGAGGATCAAGAGAGAATCTGGGAACCAACGGAGACTTATATTTGAATTCACGTGTGTGGATATCTGAGACCGATCGGACTTTTTGCCGACGCCACATCGGACCGAGCGGCGGGTATTCACCTTACGTTATAACCACCTATTGCAACAAATCACAACAGTCAACTCAACACAGTAGCTATCTCGCTACGCTCGACAGCTACGTTTGGTAGTATGACTGAGGAATACAGAAAGGTGAACGGGCTTCTCTCGCGACAGACGCTCACGGGAGGCTTCACGTCTTTCGATGAC
This sequence comes from Blastobotrys robertii, assembly GCA_030564385.1. NCBI lineage: Eukaryota > Fungi > Ascomycota > Dipodascomycetes > Dipodascales > Trichomonascaceae > Blastobotrys > Blastobotrys robertii. The sequence goes on along the minus strand of JAJLUQ010000082.1, from coordinate 10,480 downwards.
CCAAGCTCCAGCGCAATTGATGACGCCGACCTGCTAGACCTTGAGGGAATTCCCTATGGCAGCCCGGGACCTTCGGCCGCTGCGCACGCTATTGCTGCTGCCAGCATTGGCTTTTCAACGACACCAACTAGGGGCACATACGGTAGCCCAGGCCAAGCTCACCCTTTTCCGTATGGAAACACGCCGGCAGAGGCCGGTACGTCTCCCTTTGACGATTTCATGCGACGGCGACAATTCGCCTCTCCAAATACTCACACCCAGCGATTTCTGCACGATAATGGCCTCAGAAGCACAAACTCGACGCCGGTGGGTTCGCTCGACTCGTTCACGGTGGGCAGCCCCGCCTCTGTCGGCAAGATTTCCAAGACCCCTAATGCCGAAGAACAACAACAACTAATGCTGGCAGAGCGACGACGCCGACGAAGGGAAAGCCACAATGCCGTCGAGCGAAGGCGACGAGACAATATCAACGAGAAGATTAAAGAGCTTTCTGAACTCCTGCCAGAGTCGTTTTTGAATGCAGCTTCGGCCTCTGATCCACATTCAACCTTTTCTTCCGTGCTCACCAAAGACGACAAGCCAAATAAGGGCACGATTCTGACTCGAAGCGTCGATTACATCCGACATCTGCAGCTGGTGATAGACGAGCAAAACAAACGAGAGCTCGAACTACGCGAAATGATCCACGCGATTCAGGCACAGCAGGGCTTGCCGCAAACCAAGTTTGGTTACACCTCTGGTGAGGTCGCGCTGGCTAGGGCGGGCGTAGGACCAGAAGCCCATATGGTGAATGAATATGGAACCAACGGGGCAATTCCAGCAAAGCCAGCTGCTTCGCCGTCTTACGAGCTGAACCCAGAGCTGGATGGCTTGGACTATTACGCGGAGGATTATTTGCTGTCTAGTCCACATTAGGCCACGAGAGCACCAATTAAGTTTCACAACTGCCTCAAGGACTAGACCCCGCTACACTAATTTCAATTCACAGGGCGGGCAAGACGGACTCATTATTTCAACAGGGTAATCCCATGAGCCGCTACGATGGTTATACGATTTTGGTACACACTACGGTACGCTAACGAATACACTTTATATTTCTACTAGATGATTTTTATTGGTTAAGTAAGTCTTAGTCATTTCTTCAGAATAGTCCACGCGATAGGTTAGATAAGACGCGCGTCGCGGGGAAGTGGGGTGGCGTCGGGTTGGGGTTAGACCCTTGCCTCAACCACCCAAAAGTGTTGAGATGTGCGCGCTAGATTGGTTACCACATTCTGAACATCGCGTGATTTTCCAAAGAGGTTAAATTGATTGAGTGTAAAAGAGAAAAGAAAAGATAGGACAGTGTTTGGTGGCTGCGAAACTGATATCACGTGTCGTTCCTCTTATCGCAAAAAACATGACGGTGTTTTGCTTCCACAAGCATATAACTCAATAGCAACGCGCTGCTCAATACTAAGTTTACTCCTCAATCTGAGAGTGCCGATGTCGTCTACGGCTTTCAAGGCGAGTGATACACTAAAAGCACATTGTGGGCGCTCGATGTGAGAGTCCGGTCAAGTTAAATATCTGTGGAGACGCAAAAAGTCTACGGCACCTTCTGTTCCCACATGGTCTCCCGCTGTAGTACTGGGCAAGGCTCTCTCAGACTTAACTATGATTGATCGGACGGGGAATCGTGTATTCCTGAGGATGTGGCCGTAGACGTCAGCAAGGTTGCCTGGAAGGGATTTGATCAGTTTGAAACCTCTGAATCCGAGTATAAATACTTCCAGGAGATTCACAGCACGGAAATGGCCGCAACTGAGCGATTAGTGATCCAGCTTTTCCTGGGAGACTGTCAATTCCAAGATTAAGCAATTTAAGAAGCATAATTGAGCCGCACGATGGCGAGGCTGTTACTTCATTTGGAATCAATATGAAGCATTTCCATAAGCTACTCCTCGTCTACAAAAGAGCTATGGCCTCACCTCAGTCCTTCATCTTGAAATGTCAGGCGACGATATGTTTGAGGCTCCAATCTTCTTCTCAGCTGATGTCGTTGTAATTGGCAGATGGCGTCGAATGCAGGTTTTGCCAAACGCTGAGCTCTGCATTTCCTATCTGCCTTGCGAGCGAAAGCTTTTGTATTTGATGACTGAACAGAGTTACAACTTCAGAATGGAGGAAATGTTTCTGTCCACTTGTGATGATGAGCAGTATGGCTATTTCAGCTTCAGAGTGACAGAGCCCCCAAAGTTTTTTATACAGACAGAGACCATTGGCCACTGGGAGCCTTGTCACGACTTTACACCGGATAAGCAGGCCTCTACTCTCACGCATCATACGCTTTACGGGTCATACAAGGAGATGCAAGGTGAGGTTCAACAGTTATACACCTATGAGCTTTCCAAGGCCATGCATGGCACTGCACCGCCATTGCCCCGGCGATACAAGCAATACTTGGGATACATTCCTGGTAGGAACAGCGAAGATGAAGAAGGCGATATCGTGCAAGTGTCGAACTAAGTGCTCAGGTCACTCAAAATGAATGCTCGATTTGCACATACTGGCTGAACCCGGGCTGATGCAACTGCACTGACAGCAGGGCGCGAGGCAGCTCACCCTAGCTCTTCAGGTATATTATACCTAGCCTGAGTAACTAGATGGCTGTGAATGAAAAAAACAGCCTAATCGCAGCATTCGCATCCAGAAAGAGTCTGCGCCAGGTCGAAGATTGCATGCATGATTTGACGTACGCACTCGAGATGTACTTTATTTCAAATTGCTATTACGTGGCGTATAGCTGACTATCTGAAATCGTCCTTAGGCCACCGACTATTCAGGTCATTTTGTTCAAGGCATTGAAAATAGCGTCCGGGTCGTTGGCTAGCAGCGATTGAGTTTGGTGGCCATCCTTGAACAACGCGAGAGCTGGAAGGTTGGGACCTTCACAGAACTTGGCGTGAGCACCTCCGGCCAAGCTTGGCTCCCGGCAGTCGGCCTTGACGAAGTTCACATTCCTTCGTTGCTGCGAAATGTCCTTGATGAGCTCTTCAGCTGGTAATGGCTTATTGCTGGTGTTGGCTCGGCCGTCGCAGAAGTAGACACAGGTCTGGCCCTTCTTCTGGATCTGTTCGTCAAGCTCCTCAACGTTGAAAACCTCGCAAATCATTTTTGATTTGACTGGAGATTGTGGGTGGCTTATATAGTTTTTTGCCACACGCTTACCCCACATCGACAGGAAGGTTATTCTTCCTAATGAGTGAAACAATATGATCGCACACAGTTCCTGCCGTGGTAATGACAATCACGCATGCTTTGCTGGTACCATGGCGATGAAACTTGATTCGAGTTGAGACAAGCGGCGCTGGCTATCCGATGATTCATCCTGAGGAATTGGGCCTCAATCGTAGCTTGCCGCAGCACGGTAAGAATCTGATCAAGAACCTTTGAATGCCTGCCGTATATTCAAGAGTTCTCGCTATCGTATTACCGCCCAGGCCCCTGCGGCAATAGCCTCAGTCGGAGGGCGGCCGTAATGTCGCTCTTAGACGTCAATGCACTCACGACCATTAGAAAGTTCCAGGTTACAATTCGCAGCAGTAGCTAGGAACGGGCTTACCAATCGACAGGAAGTCCATGAGGATCTTTCTCGATGAGGTACACTGTCTCGCCGGTGCCATAGTAGCAGATTGCGGGGTAAGATCTGCCAATTCTGATTGTTTGCTCTTTAACCGTCTCTATGCCGATTGCCGGTTTAGTCCAGTCCAGTCAATTGGCTGATGGGTAAGTCGTTCTGAATTGAATTGAGATATTTACATGACCTGATGTGGTGAGGTTGATGGCAGAACCAGGTGTTCTAGCAATCACTCCAGAGAGAATCGGCGTAACCCTCTGGGGGCGAGTGATGTCCGATTAGTGCAAATCGGGCATTCTGAACACCTCTTGTCTCTTATTCTTGGCTAGCTCTCTTAGCCTGGCCATGATCACGGAATCCTTGTCCCATCGCTGTGGGCACGGCTTCTGGTCTTTGTTATTGGTCGCCCAATAGTAGATATCCCAGTCCTGCTCGTCCAACAGCTGGTCGTACTCTTCCAGTTCTTCCCGGGACATGGTTTTAAGGTTTTCCTTAGCAAATCGACTGAGCAAAAGGTCCGTCTCCAAAATACCCCGCTTTCTGCTTTGATAAAGTAGACGCGCTCTCTTTGTCTCTGTCTCCTCGTTCAGCCGTGGAACTGGCTTGATCTCCACATGTGTGCTCTGCAGCCGCCTGAGAGTAGGCGTGAGGGTGGTGAGACGTCGAAGCATTTGTAGTGAGTGTTAGTCTTGAGTGCGAATATTATTCTGGTCGCCCACCAGATCCTTGTTGGGAGTTTGTTACATCACGAAGTTTCGGCGGTCGATAAACACAGATAGAGACGCGTTACAAATGATGCACCGGCAGTCGATGGCTCCGCCATCGACCATAAGAAGGAGTGAGTGAAGCGGGGTCGGCATTTAACGCGTGAACTACGCGTTGTTTATGTTGATCACGTGAGCACGGTGCGGCATATCTAACTTAGCGGTAAAAGTCAACGATGCATTCCCATTACTGGATTTCGGCGAGATCCACGAAATTCTCACACAATGCGATGTGAATGCTGAGTTGGATCAACTACTACGGCCCTCGCAAGCCTTTGTCACGGCTCTGTATCAGCGAATACTAGAGAATTTCCAAGAGGTGAACCCGGAACGACTACGCTCGGCACTAGACAATGCTGCGGTCAATATGGAGAACCCGCAACAACAAATGGAGTCCCGGTATGCTATGGGCTTCCAGAGGATTTTGTTTCGATTCATGCAAGACTGTGGCATTGATGACTTCTCCATGCTGGATATCGTCAAGCCTGAGCAGCCCAGGTTGAAGAGAATTCTGTCTGCGGTGGTGAACTTTATCAAGTTTCGTGAGATGCGGCTAGAAGACAGCGATGACATTGCACAGAGACATGAGGGTGCCGGTAAAGAGCTGGAGGAGCTACAAAAGAAAAACCAACGACTGGCTGAAGAGTTACGACAACTGAAAGGAGGCGGTGACTTTGAAGAGAGGACCAAGAAGGTTCATAGTGAAAACAAAAGGCTAGAGGAAGAGCTCAAGAAGCTGAAAAAGATTCAAGAGCAGCTGCAACATGAATACACCGACTATAAACAAGAGAAGGAGAAGACAATCAAGCGAATACAGGACCAGTCATATTTGATTTTGGATGCAAAGAAAGCAAATGAAAAGTTGCGGCCGTACATCGTTGATAGCCCGGAGATGCTACATGAGGTGAACTCCAATATGGCACAGTCTTTGGAACAGGATAGAAGGAATTTGGAACAATTGGAGAGACGAGTTCGGCTTTTTGACATGTCGACCGATGCGCTCAAACAGATTGAGCAAGATGTTAGGAGCTGTCTAAAGGTGTTGGAGGAGACTGAACAAGAGCTGGGACGAAATGCAGAGGCTCAGAGCAAGCTGTTTGGTGCTCAGGAAGCCCTTGAGCAGCGCAGACGAAGAGCAAAAGAGCTCGATAGGAACATAGACCAGCTCACCCGGCAAATTGAGAGCTTAGAAGAGCGAATTGAAAAGATAGAGGAACAGGCGGAGTCTAAGCGGCAAACTGCTGACTCGAGGAAAGCAAGGTTACACGAGGCCCGTGTAAAACTTGTGACAGATCAGAAAATGGCCCGAAGGAGCGTGGATAAGATGAATAGCGAAATTAGACATTACAGAGACAAGATGGACGCCGTCAAGACAGGCTTGGAGATGGAGATTAGGTCAGTCTCCGAGATGGTGGATAGGCTGTACGGTATGCTCAATGAGTATCTCGATCAAATGGAGAGAAGGGTCTAGTGAGAATTCGAGAAGAGGGTCTGACGCCGACACAACGCCACGTATACAATCTATTTATTTACTAACAAACATGATAATGTTATACTAACGAAATTTTGTCCCAATTTCCGAAATGTTAAGTTGCCTCCGAACGACCTGCGAGATGCCCAGGATGCACGGTTATTGGCTCGGGGAATCTGTCACTACTATCCGAGGCAGCCATCCCGTTCTAGATGGGAAAACGTGGAGCGGTGCAGGGGCATATGGTGTTTACAAATTGAGCGCGCGTATGCAGTAAGGACAAATGCGGCGACGCCTCAAGTTTCCGGGTTCGTTCAAGTCAAACAATGAGCCTCAATCGTGGGGCTGGACAGTAACCAGACAGGGTGTTTTATGTTCACAAACTGTCCTCTCTGAAAGCACAAGATGAATTGACACGTTTACGATATTATAGATCTCTATTGCGTTGGGTGGGTCATAGCGCCAAAAAGGGAAAGTCCAAAACAAACACGCCGCAGACTCCACCGAGATCGCGTGCAAGAGGGCAGCACTGGATTGAGTATCTTACAGCATTGACCGCACTGTACTGATTGCGACTGTGATCAGCTTGTTTGGTCTAGTTGTGCGTACATCCTGTTGAGAGATTTGCGGTGTGATGTTTGCCAGATCAAACTCAAGCAGTAGCACAGTACGTGCTATGCATGAATCTGCAGCAAAACCCGCAGACTTCCCATCAGACCAGCGTGCCAGGAAGCGTGAGGGGGTTGTTGTTCCTTTTGATTTCGAGAGTGGCAGCGAGTTAGAGACTGATAGTTCACGAGAGGACAAGCGTTCAACCACTCACAGCGCCTACGAACCGGAGGGCATAAAGACCCCTGTCAGCGGCGAAAGGAAGAAGACAGACAGCGGTATTGATAGGAGTGAAGTGGAAGGTGTCCAGGGAAAGGCTATTGACAGTGAAGAAGAGTGGGAAGACGGATTCAGAAGGGTTGAGAGGTTACTGGCGACAGCCCAGGAGGAGTTGATAGTGAGTATAGGAGCAGCGAGCAAGAACGAGTGAATCGAGTAATTGCGACTGCGACTGCCAAATGTGGAAGGTTTGATAGGTGTGAGGGGATGATCAAACTCTGCGAAGAACTGAGAAATAGGCTGATGTTTATGAACAATGGCTTGAACTGATTGATTGTTTGTTTGTTGACTGTATTGCAATTTGGGGCATCTATAAGCAGGACATGATGCTGGATATTTATAATGAACGTTTTGTTTGAGGAGGATTGTTTCTAGATCTGATTCACCGGTCAGTGGAGCTGGTTGACCTGGACTGGATGGTCGAACATTCTACGGCTTGAGATTAGCCTCTAGTTGCCTTAGCTTGATTCACCGCAAAACTTTTAAGCGCCTCGGCCCGCACCGCCAAAAACCTCAAACAGATTTCAGCTCCGCCCAACGCATCTTGGCTGCACCGAATCACGATTCAGTGCAGCGACACGGCCCACAGCACTCAGCAATACCCCAAGGTCTCGAACTCACACAAATTTGACTTCAACTGCCACTCACTGACAATCACTCACAATCACCAATTCTTCAAATGCCAAACACGTGATCTGGTCTAGGGTTCCTCACGCGATGCCCCATCCCCATCCTGTCCCAAAACAATCATCACCACAGCCAGCCACCGACGATCAGACAAGGATGACGCGCGTCTCACGTGACTTAAATTCTTTTTTGGTGATGTTTTTGCTGGGACCACACGCCAGGTGATGGGTGACCAGTGGAGGTCTATACCGATTTGGGTCTTGTGGCTGGCTACCCGCCACACGATAACCCTGGGCTACTGAAAATAGCCTTGAGACTGCGTCAGGCTGCGGTCACAGTGCGTCAGGCAATATATACCAGCCCTCTTGCTGTTTTCGGAAGACCGTTAGCGGGTGCTTCTACATTTGCATAGCGTGGGTGAACTTCAAAGAGATCGCGAGGTTCAGGGTTTTGCTATAGTTTGGCTGAGTTTGGTCAGAGTTAAGGCTTTGAAACAGTGCAGGCGTGTTTAGCGAGTGAAGAACCCGGGAAGGGTGATCAGCGAGCGATAGGAGGCGATCGTGATAAACAGTCAAGAGCGACGCGATAGGCGTAAGCGACAGGCAAGAGAAGTCTACGTGACGACGGTGATCATATACCCAGCCTCCGCTATCGCTTTTTTTCTAGACGGGCCGAACTAAGGACCAGACCAGCGAGCATTCAAACAAACCAAACAAGCATTCAAAAGTCAGAGAAGCATTCAGCTATAACAAGCAGTCCTAGGTGAGCGGACAGAGTCGGAAAGGGGAACCAAGAGTGCGGTGGAGGGGAGCTAAGAGCGAAGAAGATCTGAAAGCTTTGAACGGAAAGTGCTAACTCAGGAAATGGACCGACAAATAGCCGAAAGGCCGCGAGACAAGAATCGTGTTAGCATCGCCCCGAGTTTACAACGAAGCTCTGTCTATTCGCAATATTCCCCAGTTGTTGAGAATGCGATGAGGGTTCAAATGCGACAGGGACGTCCGGAGGGCCCTGTCCAACCACTAGAAGCACTCCGGGCTCTAGAAGGCGAGCCATTGAGACCAATTCTGTCGGACAGCTCGATAACAACTTCATCGGAAGACAGGCCTGAGAGCAGAGCTAGTCTAACGGACGACGACCGCAGAGACAATGCTAGCGTGGCGAGCGAAGGAAACGCGACGCTCACCAGAATAAGAGAGTCGACGGGCAAGTTAAACGACGTTCTGGAAGGTATTAGAACCCTGAGAGCTGAACAACAGAGAAAGGCATCAGGACGAGAATCCACAATTCACCAGCCTCCAACGCCACCAGCCCTATCAACTGACGTGTATCGAAAAACTCTAGACACGATAAGCCCGTGGCAGGCCGTGGAGACGAGATCCACGCGATCAGCTTCGTCTAGCACGCACGGAAGATCCTCTAGTGTGAACCTACCAGTCAGGTTCAACGTCAAGTCCAAGGAACCAAGTCCAGAAATCTCGCCGCGTCCGCCATCACGACCATCCATGTCGCGACAATCATCAAGGAAATCTCAGAAATCGGCCCTGCGAGAGTCAATCGTTGCCGAGGAAACAGAATCCCTCTCCAGCGCTGGACAAAGAGAAGAGCAGGAGCTCGACACGTATAGACGGCGCCTCAGTGAGCTGAACCAACCCACACCGGCCTCGCAGACAAAGTCGCTGCCACAGCCAATGCGAGAGCCCCCACAGACACCGGTGCCGGCTTTCAAGAGGCTATCCTCCCAGTCAGCCTACTCGTCAATGCCACCAAAACCATTATACGTTTCCTCTGACCACGTGACTTCATCTACGGAATCATTCAGGACGGCAAACACAGAGCCCAGCGACGACGAGGAAATTAAGGCTGTGAACCTTGGTGACCAGAGCTTGTCGCACTCGTCCTCAGGCCACACTTATATTCTGGGCTCTGATTTAGACAGAAACGCCACGATTAGAAAGCAGGTCTACAACACGCTTCCCACGCCGCCTGAGACGCGGGATCGGGTTCCTAGCAGCGTGTACACATCCCAACGGGTCGCTAGCGGGCCGAGTCAGCGAGTTCCTAGTGTCCCAGTTCCTGCGGAGCTGCAGCGGGTTCTGGCGCAGCCTACGGTCCCGCCACCGCCGCCACCGCCACCAGCAAAGGAAGAACAAGATCGGCCCGTGGAGAGCGGAGAACTGCAAGTCCACAAGCACAGAGATAAAGAAAGGAAACGGAAAGAGAAGAAGGGTAAGGAGCGGCGAGCTTTCGAAGGAGGAGCTGTTGACGAACCGCGAAAAGACGAAATTAGAAAGAACTCGCGAAGCAAGAGACCGTTCTCACAGCCCAATGTTCAGAAACTGATGGACCTGGCCGATGACTCGTTCAAGCTGGAAGAGCTGGACCTACCGCCTGATGAGAAGCATCTGCTAGAGAAGTTCGTCGACGCGTTGTCGAAGCTGTCAGTGGAGATAAACCTAGACGAAAGGAAGAAGAGTGAGGGGAAACGAAGGCTACAGAATGCCTTGAGGGCGATAGAGGGGTGGATGTAGTAAACATACCTGAGACGCCTGACAAGCTTTGGTTGGTTGTTCACTTACGCTTTGGACGAGTATAATGTAATGTATAACTATTTTAATTCATCATCACGATTTCTGGCGCCCCATACATGTGCGACTATGGTAAAGTCGGCGCAAGCGTACGCCTATCTGTGAAGCTTAGACATTTGTGTGTATACGCAGGAACTCTTCAGCACAGCTAGTCGTGGAAAAGGACGGTGAAGCTACGTAGTCCGGTTCAGACGAGCAGTTGAAGAGGGCAAAACTAAAAAGAAACTCGAAATGATCGAGCTCTATGAACCGTAGGAGAATCGAACCCCTGTCATTTGCTTGGAAGGCAAATATGATAACCACTACACCAACGGTCCTGGGGATGTCTCCAAAATGTGGTTTCCTTGATCTCCATGGCCCGCCTTACGCTACAAGGTTCTTTCTTCCGGTTCAAGTCGGTTGTTTGCCCTCTGTGTCGTGGCGACGACACACGTGAAGACGTTGTGCATCTTCACCTTGAGTGTCCTTACACTCAACGCCTTTGGAACGACCTCGCTGACCCAGGAGGCGATCTGGGAATCCC
>JAJLUQ010000081.1:0-51521 GCA_030564385.1 Blastobotrys robertii | reverse complement strand
TAGATTGCAGAAGTCATGAGCGAGTCTTCCATAATGTTGGTGAATGCAATAAATGAGTCTGAGGGACTCATGTTGAGAAGGAAAACAGCGGCCATTGAAGCGAGGCCGGAGTGATAGAATCGGTAGTTGGCAAATGCAGTCAGGACCCGGACCAGGTCGCCGTGGAGCGGACCGGTCTCTCGGTCAAAGATTTTGAGCTCAGGCAAGGCACCGGACGCGTCCTGTTCAATCAGGGCTCGATACTTGCTGGTGGTCCTACTGAGACGGGTGAAATCATCGGCGCCCAGTCTCAGTTTGTTGCCGATTTTGAGTTTCCACACCTTTTCTCTGAACCGGGCTGGAATGCCTCGCCACCACAGTTCTCGGTGTTTCTGGTATGCTGCCTGGTCAAAGTTTCCGCTCTGCAGAGCTGGGATGATCTCCTTCTGCCAGACCTTTTCGTCCTTGAGCTGTTGCTTGGCCCGAGCAGCCTGCTCTTGCTGTTTTTTGTCTTGTTTGAGCTTGTCGGCAAGGGCCACTTGTTCGACAAGTTTCTGGTATTCTTTTAGGTGTTTCTTTTCTTCGTCCTGCGACTTTGGTGGCAGCCACGTTGGTCGCGTCTTGCACAAAACTGCTTCCTTCTCCTTAGAGCAGTAGGCGGGGTCCTCGGGGTCTGTGGCCTCAAACGAGGACACAGAAGTAGTGGACGACCGGTTCTCTGCGGATCTGATGCTGGAACTTCTCCTGGACATTGCGGCACTGGACCTGTTGGAAGGAGGGGCGTGGAAGAAATCCTCATCTCCCAGTTCGTCGAACGCCTGAGTGAGCTCTTGGGCGTCGCGACACAGATCCTCCAAGCCAGGCGTGGGGAAGAAATTGACTGGCTGGGCCTCGTCGATGCTGGTGAGTTCGAGGTTCGGCGACGATCGGTTGGACTTGGTGTAGAAGGATTTGGCCCGCTTCACAACATTGGTTTTTGAGGCCTCGAGTTTCGACTTGGCGTACAGGGCCGGGCTCATGGGCACGTTAAAAATGATGCTCTCCACGTCGTCCGAGCCGTAGAAGGTGTCGAAATGCTGCTCAATTTGTTTCCGGGTCAGCTTCTTCTGTGGGGCCCCTAGCTTGGGCCGAATAGTCGGGCCCTCGTCGTCAACTGGGTTCGTTCGTGTGTCGATGGAGCCTAGTCTGTTGCTAGAAATAGCTTTTCGCAGCAAGGGCGCAGCCTGGACTTGCGTTCGTGAAGGAACCATACCAGAGAGGCCAGGGGATACTCGTCGAATGCCTCCATTAGTGCCGTTGGGGAAGCCATCAGACATTCTTCGATCAGGCAGGCCTTCAGAGAGCCTTCTTCCAGGATTCGGACTGGAAACTGACCGTGAGCCCTCGCTGAACCGCTTCAAATTTGAGTCGTCTCTCCTGACATCGCTCAGTCGCCGGCTATCTCTCCTGGGCTCGACACGTCGTTCATTGTGCCTGTCGCTGGTATCGCTAGCCTCGCTGGTGGTACTGACAGGTCGCTGTCTCGATGGATAATGCAAACTAATAGACGATCGCGACTTTAGTGAGTTCATCGCATAGCCATTCAACTTGTTGGCGGACCTCTCAGCATCATATCCGTCATCTTCGCTGGACTCGCTTGTCGTAGGACTTCTTTCTTTCAAAGATATGTCTTCAAAGTCCCCAATTACTGGAACAACTGGGTTGGCCGCGAGCATCATCGCACTCCTCTCTGTCGTGTTTACCTTGCGGTTATTTTATTCCCCCCCTATGTTGTATCGTCACTCTTGTCGTGTCGTGTGTAATCTTAACGAATGTGTTGTTGTATCCACGCCAAAACGAATGACTGGCGTTGAGTGGGTTGTGTGTACTGGCTTCCCCCCTATATATAGAATCAGCACAATCAAATTCTTGCTACCACGCTTTCGGCCAGTCTGGGACTAAAAGCAAAAAAATGTACTTTCTCCCAAAAAAGCAACTCTAGCCCCACGGCCAAATTAGGAAGTTACCCGGACTTCCCCATTGGTTCACTGGCTACCACCTCAGATGATTTGAAAGACATGTCGCTTGTTAATATTGAATATTTTTTAACACGCTAAACGGTGGCTGGCGCAGGGCAGTAAGCCAACAAAGACCTGATGCTAACGTATCCCCGCAGCCCCTGTTTACCGCCGTCTGCCATGTAATGCCATGCTCGAGCCAATTGAGTTGCACCGGGTAACTAAAACATTCCCAATTGAGCAGAGCCACGTCCGGGTAATCTGTTGACCTGACAACCTGATAGGTCCAAGCGTAGACTATTTAGCTTAGCTTTTTTAGAGTTACAGGTCTCTTATTAGTCGATCCAATACACTTTCATACGATGTAGCTACGGGTCACAATGATGGATTCCAACGATGCAAATGAGTCCATAATAACACTGTTTTGGTGTGCCCAAGAGAGCCACAGAGCCGCTAGGAATGTGGATACCCGCCGGGGAACGGCGTAGGGCGTTATTGAGGCTAACATTAAATTGATACTGTTATAACAGTGTTAGTAAGTGCCCGAGGCATTACGCCACGGCTCTTCAAGCTACGGTATTACTTTCCTTTTATGCATAATTAAGATCCATTCAAGGTTTATTGACTTTATTCCCAAGAATTGTACACGTGACCTGCGCGCGCTGAGAATGGATGTTCTAAGATGGAGTTGATGGGGCCGCTGGAGATAGAGGGTGAGTCAGGGACAGGTGGGGAGACGTTAGGGCTTGCGGGGCGCATTGAAAGGCCGGTCGTCCGATTTGAAAGCCGGATAAATAGAATGTCAGTATATATTTACACTATGTACAGAGTATGCTGAATGGTTTTGGATGGAGAGTTATTAGCTCTTATCCTTTGGTGGCTCGTCGTTTCGCATTTTGTTGAAGAGATTCTTCAGAAAACCTTTATTGTCCTTGTCACCTGAATCTTTGGGTCCCTGGTCGTTGCTCTCCGTGGACTCCTCGGCTTTGGCGGATTCGGGCTTCGTAGGAGGCGTCGTATCCTGCGCTGTAGATCCCTGACTTGGCTTCGCGGATTCTTGTTCCGGTTTCTGTGCTCGCACTCGCGCGGTCTTGTCGCCTAGTTCCCTCGCGAGCTCTTCGAGGAGGGAAATCTGCTTCTCTGTGGTGGGCCGTGTCGTCTTGACGTTGAAAGTGACCTTGAGGTCACCAAACAAGCCCTTTCTATTGAGCAGAGGCAGGCCCTGCTCGGGGATCGTCACAGTAACCCCGTGCTGCGTCGCAGAAGGCACATTAAGCTGAATCGCCCTTCCGGTTAGCGTAGGCACTTCCACCTTGCCTCCCAGCGCCGCCGTCGTCATTGGGATCGTCGCCGTGTACAGTAAATCAGACTTTAGCCGCGTGAATTGCTGATGTGGCTTGACTTTGATGCGCACAAATAGATCTCCCTTACTTTTCTGGACGCCGGTACCCGACAGCACAGCCGGCGAGTCGCCTGCACCGACAACCTTCAACCGCATGCCATCAGCTACGCCAGGCGGGATGTCGACTGTAGTGGTCTTTGTGTTGTGCGTCACTCCCTCTGCATCACATGTACCGCATTTGGATCCTCGGGGAATTGTAACTCCGGATCCACCGCATGTTTGGCAAGTCGAGGCCATTTGGAATCCGCCTTGCATCAGGTGAACCTGGCTACCGCTTCCGTTACACGATGGGCAAGTCTTCTTGTTGTGGCCAGTCTTCAGGCCAGAACCATGGCAAGTATCACAGTCGTCCAGTGTCGTGTAGGTGACCTTCACCGCTTTACCTTTGGCCGTGTCCTCAAGAGTTATATGCGTGACAACCTCGATATCTTCGCCCTTGTAGTGCATCTGACCGCTTCGTCGAGACTGGCCGCCAAAGCCCTGGAACCCGCTAAAGAGGTCTTCGAAATTGAATGGCTGTCCGCCTCCAGAAAAGTTGCCAAAAGGATTGAACGGACCGTCGGAGCCGCCGAAGCCGTGGAAGCCGCCACCGCCGGTCGGGCCGCCCTGGCCGAATGCAGAAGCACCGAATTGGTCGTATTGCGCTTTCTTGGACTCATCAGAGAGAATCTCATAGGAACTTTGAATGTCTTGAAACTTGGACTCAGCGCCTTCTTCTTTGTTGACGTCAGGGTGGTATTTCTTAGCCAGCTGGTAATAGGCCTTCTTGATGTCTCTGGCAGAAGAGTCTCGGGCAACACCAAGGACTTGATATGGATCCTTCATGGCTTCAGACGCCCGAGAAGTCGAATGGAATGGTCGGAAGTCGTAGATCCGAGATCCGAGCCTCGAGCCGACAGTCCGGCCCATGCAAGCTCCGATCCGGCTCGCCCGAACAACGCCAACAGGCTTCACTCGAAAGATCATTTCCTATCAGATGTCGAGTAATTGTCAATTGAACTATTGGAGTAAAACTTTTGGTGGTGTCGTCACGTGTACTCCCAACCAAGAAATTTCGAGAACCCTCACTGGTCACCCACCACACCACTTGGGCTTCTGAGACTTAATTCTGGTATTTTCTGAGGCATAGCTAGCGGTACCGGGGATAATGACCAACGAGAATTTACTGCAGTTATCGACCGCAACGAGTTACATATAGCAGCCTAATTCCTCTTTCAGCCTACTCAGGGTAAGGACTGAACTCCTCTCCTGGCGTAAGTAGATCCCTTCATGCTGCTGTCTCAAGTACCTCGGGCGTGCTGACTTGGTCTGAGACCCGTTGCGCACATAAAGGTCATTAAGCAGTGATATTCACATGTCTTCTACGCATAAAGACAGGAACAATGGGTCAGACTGCATGATTTTAGGCCGGTTAGACCTGTATCACCTTATGAGATTATCCACTGTACTGTATACCGCATAGTATGGCTTTGCTTCACAGGGCGGTCAAATAAAACTCACCAACTCCAATACGAAGTTTCAACTTTCACCCATACCATCGGCCCAACGCATGATCGTCACTCAAGTAAAGACCCTTATTTCCACTGCGCTAGGCTTCTTTCTGGACCAATGTAAATAGTCTCCACAAAGATCCATGCAATGATCTTCAGGCCGATTCGAGAAACTAGCTTCGCGGTGCATCAGGAAAGCTACATCAACGCAGCGTTACATGAATATTTAGTCCTTATTTACATGCTTGCAAAGAGGACAGTTCGCACTCACATCTCTCTTGGCTCAACCCAAGCTTGAATCAAGTTCCTGCTTAGTCATCTCCACCGTGCACACTTACTAATCGCCCTAACCCTGACACGTGAAATACGCGTCGGGTCCCGCTGCCAACGCGGCAGACCCACCCAACCTGCCACCCCTGCACGTCGGCTGAGACCGGTAACACTGGCTAGCTCGCTGCACAGAACCGCCTGACTAAACATGAAACTGCATAGAAGAATTGTCACGTGATGCCAAGAGATGCCGTTTCGTTGTCATGGAAATGGTTTGCAAGGCAATCTAACGGTTCTAACGACAATAGGAGTAGCTCAGTAGGAGTCGACAGGAGAGAGCCACGTGGATTAGCCCTGCGTAGCCATGTTTGTAGGAACCAATCTGATTGGCCGGAAGATCAAGGGGTAGGATCTGCGATTGCATCAGTCCCTGGCGCTGCTGAAGCGCTGTGGCTACGTATTCCTAGGGTCTGCGTGCTGCATGGTATCGAGGCAAGTGAGGGATGAGCACATAAGCAGGGTTGAAATCGGAGGTGAAAAGATATGGTCTCGAGCCTCGTGAGTAAGGAGTAAGGGACTAGCAAAGAGGTGAGTAAGCAGTACGCGGAGAGATGACTAAGCACTACCAGAGAAAGATTCTGGCAAAAGTATCAATACATACAATTTTTGACCACTTGGCTCTTGCAATTCACTCAGTAACACTCATTGAACCGTTGAATGCTCAGCGATTATAGACCCGCCACTCTCGAGCTGACGTGCATGACACGTGCAATTTTCTATTTAAACCTTTGGCAGCCGTTTCTTGACAGCTGTTTCAGTGGTCAGCAGATATGTCATGAAACAACGTTGCATGAAAAATAAGCTTAAAAGGGATGTACAGTTCAGCCGCACGGCAACGTCTCAGTTCACTTTGCCATACTATATGTTAGTATCGCAGTCTTAGAATTCTCAGTTCTCTAGTTCATTTGCTGAGTGGGATTAGCAAACAATAAGCTTAGTGTCTGTGTGCTTGATAATCGCGTCGGCGTTAGCCTAGCTCGGCTAGCTACCTCAGCTAGCTACCTCAGCTAGCTACCTCAGCATCGCACATGCACTCCTAAAGACCCAAACCTATGCAGAAACAGCAAAAAGTTGGACGACACCGGAATTGAACCGGGGACCTTTCGCATGCTAAGCGAATGTGATAACCAACTACACCAGACGCCCTTTTCTCTGAAAATTCAGAAATTTTGGCACTCAGATATGGCAGACGTTTGTGCGGCTCAAAATGTCTCAGTTGAGATTTTTGCGAAATTACTCTATACGCTAGGAGATCTACGACCGCATATGCTAACACAAATCAGCAATAACGAGAATGCCACTGCGAGCGTTCACGTCCCAACGTCCCCGATCGATATCGAACAGGGCCTGCAGTGCGGCCAAATATATATTTTTGACCTACAGTCTAGCTTTTGCGACGGGTTTATTACGTAGCCTGGACTATAACCTCGATGAATCATTATTATTAATATTATTTTCTCCCAGCGTATCGTTTTTATATGCCAGCCCAAAGCTGACCTCGATCTGAATGGAAGCACTGTCGCCACAAATCCGTAAGACAGAGGTTGCGTTGGCCGTTAATTATACGGCAAAACATGAACAGAGAGTGTGGGTCTCGGATCGATCAATATCAATTAATTAAACTAGTAGAGGGCTCGTCAGTACTGCAGCAGGAGACCTTATGTGGAAACAGCTAGAAGGTGATATATGTCAACTTTTCCCAACATATATGCAAATGCACAAAGACACAATTGACTATAAAAATGTAACTTTTTGACGTTCAAAATCACTGTGTTTGGTCGATCCACCTCCAAGCACGGGAGCAGACAGGTGACCAACGATTCCATGATTATATGTTCATCCGAAACCTCATTCACGGCACTTGGCACTCGATGCACGGTTGCTCCCGCACCATCAATGGTTGACTGATGAGATCAAGAGGACAGTCAAATTAGGATTGCACTTAATCCGTCCTCATCGGTCGTCGGACTCTGACTCTGAGTCATCACCAAGGTGGTGTCTCGATTATCGATTACAGGCTTTTAGTTGATTTGGTCGAGGTTGAGCTAGCTGCTTTGTTGTTCTGAGAGACGAAGTGGATGGTGATTGCATGTATCGAAGATCTGATGATCTAAACACTAATTGACACACTGATTGAAGGCGCAGACTGAAGCCATGCATGGATGCAGCTCTCTACGTAATAGAGCAATCAAACTGATTTAGAGAAATATTAGTTTGTGACAACGTCAGAAAGTCCCGCCGAAACCCGTCACGTGACATGAAAACCTACTAACACTTCGGGGCGCCATCTCACACCCAGATGCCTGACTGGAGTAATTTACCCGCCGGGGTCTAGAATGAAAGCACGGGTTGTTCGAGCCTGAAAGATCTATACTCGGCGTATTGGTTATTGTTCGAGCTGATGCATTGGTCCGGCCTAGACTGGACCGCACGTCGAGGACTTGGCTTTTGACAGGCTGACTCTTTTCACGAGCCTAGCTCTGATGATGGAGGCCAGACGACGACGACGACGAAGGCAACGATTTGAATCGTCGGGCTATGGAATCGACTTGAACTTCGCCAATCGCTGGAATGTCATGCAGTTTCAAAGCTAGTGTTCGTGCGAACAGCTTTGTAGTGAGGTCTTTTCGAATAAAATTAAAGGGGCTTCTACTTTATCGGCGATGGACAAGCCCTACTGGCTGATTGATCTGTTGAGTGAATCGAGAACTGTTGGTAAATTCGAAAGATCGAGTTTCAAGTGAGAGCGCCTGAAGCAATGACGTCGTCCAAATGAGGTCTCTTGAGAGGCTTTGGTAACTTTCTTCGTTTGTATCAGAAAGTGCCGATAGTGACCCATATGTATGGACATTAATTGGTAAAACGGTCAAGGAATTGGATCTTGATCTCGCGATCACCGCGACACGACATATTTCGAGTTCTCTCCGGAACTCAGAAACTCGAAGGACTATAACCGGACGAATTCGATAGAGCTTTGCCCAGGCCGGAGAGCGCCGCTTCGATTTAGGCTTTTCAGGCGGGGAGACTTAGATCGAAGCGTGGGAGGTCATTGCGCCGGAGCTTCATGAATTAATGGCCTTACTATCGACAAACTTTCTACGTTTTGGCGACAATCTGGGCGATCTGGCTGTTCGGACTGTATGTGCTGTTGTTTATACCACCTGAAATTATTGAAATACTCGAAGCCGAGGAAAAATAGGAATGGACCGCGTGAAAGGCCCTACTTGCATGTGGACGATACGCGATTGGCCCTCCCGAATGAATGTCATTCGAGTGAACTCTGAAAGCTCGGTCCAGACACAGGAGGTGACTGCAATGTTGAAATACATGCAGAAAATGAGCACTGGCCTCACCCAGCGGATGGGTTCCTATTCGACTGAATCGCTCTGAAACGTGGCTTGTAACTATACGTCAACGAGGATGCCTCAATTTCCCTCACTGTCTCTCATGACGAGTGGGCATCGTCAACTAAGCAAATCCCATCAACCGTACAAACCCTGGTTATCCATCTTTGCCACTTTGTCAAGTACAAGGCGGAAGAAATGACAATCGACGAAAAGTTCAAGAATACGATTTCCTGCAGATTCACAAAATGCTCTCGAGACCTTGGAATCATCAGCCACCGCGACAGGAAACTCTGCATCAAGTATCGATTGGTACTTCAGGGACTTTATTGTCAATTTCCCCAATGTCAGGAAGGTGTTTGTGCAAATTATCGAGGTTACACAGGTAGTCAATTACGGAGATTGTGGAATCGCATATCAAACTTTAGGAGTATAAGTCGAGGAGAGTAGGAAGGTTGTCAGAATCCCGCCAAGACCAATTTGCTAAAGAGCTGTGACTATGTAAGACCTTCTTGGGACTGCCCGTACTACGATAGTTGAAGTCGTGTGAGTCGCTAGCTCCACAAGTGTTGCGGCCTTCGGAATATGTGGAAACCAACTTGACAGTCGGTCGAGGTTAGAGCATAGGCTAAAGGTTGTCCAATGTATTGCCGGCTTCTGCAAGAGGCCTGGAGGTTTGAGAGTGCTGATTATTGATCTAAATCCACGAATTTTAAGCAATGAGAAAAGACAGCGCTGGTCTCGATTTCGGCACTCCAACCTTTGACTAAGTTTATCGATTTCACAAGTCACCGAGAGTGCTGTGATATGCCGACACTGAACAGAACTCGCCGCTTTGCCTTACTATCGGAGACAAGTACGTTTTTTCTTTCAAGTCAAGACCATAGATTCAGGAGTGGATTTTGGTTAAGGAAATCATAGATGCTGAAAGGATTTGAATCTCGCACTTTGCCCAACTTCCGAGGAGTATCAGACATGGCCTTCTAGTATTCCAAGCCAAATGCATGCCCATGGTTCCAGCACTGAGTTCCCAACAAATTACAATTCAGCAAATTCGCGTGGGTCCTGCGCGAACGTTTGGAAGATGAAGCGACATCAGATTTTTAAGGTTTCGGTCTGACACCGTAATGCGTCTCTACCCCACTTGCCATCATTCGCCATCGTTTGCCGGTCGATGCAGCCTTGTGGGGCAGGAGTCCGGTAATTTTTCCGCAGAAATTCGACGCCGTTCACTCCATCATGCGGGGTGGCGTGGACTGCTACGGTGAAGTTCGTTTGAAACACGCTAAGGTCCAGGATCGGCTCGAACTCAGAACAGATTTTGTACTGCGTAATGGCATCTCACAAGCGTACGTAAGCCGTGCGACGTTTCGAGTCAGTCTGTTGAAATACCTCTCGCGCGAATATCCACAGAATTGTTTCAACTGGGCCCGTAACTCTTTGTAAATAACCAATTCAATACCGAACAACGTCCATTATCAATTGTCACTGTGATGCTATCTAGAAGCCCTAGCAGTCAGAAAGTCCCCACCAGAGCCGGACCGTACACGTATAGACGCAGGTTGTGTCTGCGGCGCTGGGAGATCCCTGCGTGGCGCGTTTCTTGCTTTTGTCTGTCCACTCACTTTTCACCTTGAGGACTCAGAAAATGGATAACCACAACACAATAAGTGATTGTTGAGTGAATTCCTCAGTGAAGCTCAATAGATCGCACATGGCCCTGTGACACTATCAATGCCCTCGCGCCCACCGGTTGTGGCCGTGCGTGGGTACGATGAAACGATCCTGCATCTACCCCGTTCGCGTGTTACTGCTTGTGAGTTTTCATCACGTACCTTTCTAAACGGGCCTCTACTCTTAGGACACCGAAATTGTTTATAAACTCCGCCAAGCCCGTCAAGTTTCCTCCACACTCTCACTAAATCACTTTCGCTGGGCAAACATCCGCGTCTCACTCTTTCACGCCAACCAACTTCACGGCCAACCAAACCTTCACTGGGCCATCAGACGGTCTTCGCTCGCTACACACTAGCCTCACGCTCTCCTTAACTCTCTCAACAGCACATCCTGGCGATGCTCTATACACTGCTCACGCTCATTTCTGTGGCAACTTGCCACATGCACATGGCAATTCCACCTCCAATCAAATCCCAATACAACCCGCACTATGACAATGCAACCATCGACTGGGATGACCAGACACCGCTACTTCGAGACGGAAAGTGGCCGTACCCTTGCCGAGGCTACCAGAACGAGCCAGAATGGGTTGTTGCCAACTATACTGCTGGCGACAAGTTCAATACCACCATTTGGGGCTCTCAGCCTCACAATGGAGGTTCGTGCCAGTTGTCTTTGTCCTACGACAAAGGTGAATCGTTCAAAGTGATCAAATCTATTGTCGGTGGCTGCATTGGCGTGCAGTACAACAACTACCAATTCACTATCCCGCCAAGCGCACCCTCAGGAAACGCTCTCTTTGCCTGGTCCTGGATTTCTCATTCTGGAGTTCGTGATTACTACATGAACTGCGCGTGGGTGAACATTCAAAACAATGGAACCGAAAACGTGACCACTTTCAACGAACTTCCTGACATTTTTGTGGCTCAGATTGAACCTCATTGTATCGTGGATGAAAACTATGACTTTGTCTTCCCAAACATGGGCCAGGATGTCTTGTTTGGAGGCGATCCACAGAATTACACCGTGACATGTTCACCACGGCCTGCGAACTGTACCTTGGTGCCATAAGCGCCGATCACCAACATCTTCGCCAGCAAGCCTGCGTCGAATCATCTAACCTTCGATTCTACGCCACAGTCAGCAAGCTGCTGTGGCGGCCATTATCTTGTATTTATTCGTTTAGTCAAGTTCATTCTCTCCACACGTCGCGCTTTCGCAGTACTTTCATGGTTTTCTGAATTATCAGTATCGGAACTCTTGAATTTAACTAGACTTTACCCCTCTCGCAAAGTTTAGGGATTCCAATTTTAGAACCAATGCTATCTTTAAACACGGCTCAACAGACTCGGAAGCCGTCCTTATCACTACTATAATTGTCCTCGACGGCTAGTTCGCCTATGCAGGTCCCATGTCGACATTTCTTTTTCTCGTGAGTCTTGCTTGCTTTTTCCATGGTACCTGATAATCGTGGGTCCATCTCTGGTGGGCCCTCCGACGAATTTCAAAGGGTAAACGTTGCAGATAAGTCTGGGTCTCTGTGTGTAGTTTCAGTCAGAAGACGGTCCTTGATACTCGGAATCCGAGCTAATCGAACGAGCATAGCCTGTTCCCAGTGAGAAGCCCCTGAACTCAGTGAGAATTCCGAATACTGAGTAGACGTGGTGACTTCTTGAATGAGCGATGATAAAGGATTGTCTTTCTGGGTCATATCGACTTGATATGTAAACGTCACGTGACTATCTAGAGCCAATTTCAACATTTGTTGGTCGTTTAATTTCAAACTTTTGCAAAGATTTTACCCCTGAACACTGCGGAAACTGAGAAGTCTAGCAGAGCTAGTCTTGTTGGTGGCATAGTGAGAAGAGCCAAGATGGGTAGACAGCTTGACGGTCGACTGACAGATCTATAGTGTTTCAGGATTAGCCGTAAGGTCCCATACTGAGTATTGTCTTTCCGCTGAGATTCGGACTGCGGTTCTTGAATTGGTGTGACTATAATTGGTATGGGCGTAGCTACCATTCTCAAGAATCGATTCAACACGGATTGGTTTAATAAACAACCTTTCGGTCCTTACAAGGTCAATCTTTGTATGATTCCTACATGCCCATGATTCTTCTCACTAATTTTGGACCCCGGACTCCACTCATGTGCACATCCAATGGCAAATAGCCCTCAAGTCTCGCCTACCATCGCCTGCAGGTATCCCCTGACCCTGACATCATGGCGAGAAACGCCGATGGCGCGTGCATTGGAGCGAGTCTCTCATTGTACATTTCGGGCAAACTAATGAATCTCCGACTGCCCAGTGAGAAATCGCCATACAAACCATATCTATCACTCATTGTCTGGAGCATAGTCGTGTAATTCTGCCCCGCTGGACTGATACCAATCATATTCCGCCGATATATGGTGATACTTCCTTCTCCACTTCTTCGTGGTAGTCGCCGGGACAACGCGCCGCACGGCGCCGACGGTGAGACTTTGTGCCTGCAGATCGCTTCTTGAAACAGTCTTAGCTGTTACACGGTGGGGAGGCCCACTTGTGTGTTCGCAGCGGGAAACGTAGTATATAAAGACAGAATGAATTCCGTGATTCCGTAGACAAATTCTTCAATTCACTTCTTTACTTCAGCAGCAGTTCCGGTAACATGCAAGCCATTACCTCCCTTTTCATTCTCTTCTCCACGCTCTCCACGCTGGTTGCGTGCCACATGGAAATGTCATGGCCACCACCAATCAAATCACACTTTAACCCTTACTATAACTATACCAACATTGACTACGACATGATGGCCCCTCTCATGAAGGAAGGTATGAAACCTTACCCATGCAAGGGTTACAATACTGAACCAGCCATGACCGTCGCCACTTACACCGCCGGACAGACCTACAACATGACCATCTACGGTACCACTCCCCATGATGGTGGATCTTGTCAGCTGTCGTTGTCCTACGACAAGGGCAAGACTTTCAAGGTTATCAAGTCTATCATTGGTGGATGTGCTGCTGCCATGAACGACAACAACTATAACTTCCAGGTCCCATCGAACGCCCCGGCTGGCAATGCCCTGTTCGCCTGGACTTGGATCTCTCACACCGGTCCACGTGACTTGTACATGAACTGTGCCTGGGTCAAGATTCAGAACTCTAAGGGCACCAGTGTCAAGCTGACCGGTCCAGATGTGTTTGTTGCTCAGATCTCGCCTTACTGTATTACTCCAGCTGGAACCGACTTCTCCTACCCCAACCCAGGCTCTCAGGTCCAATACGGTGGTGACTCTACCAAGCGAACCACCACCTGTGCTCCTCGATCTTGATCTTGACTAACATCGAGCAGGTCTCGTTATTTATGAATAAATGCATTAACATAACATGTCATGTATAACTAAGACAGGCATCACCTTTATCTATCAGCTTCGGCTGACACCTGCCTCGTATAATTTCTGTGCGGCTCACATATCGCTGAAATTTTGAAGTTTAGTTCAACCGTTTGTGAATACATCTCAAACCATACAGATCGTGCGTGAAAGCTTTTCACCTCTCAGCAAACACGATATTTATCCGTTGTACCTGGAGTAGCATCCCATAAGGCGCACCGTATAATCGCCTTCAATTTCAGTCATTTTGGGTTTGACACACATCCACAGCGTCGCACCGTTCACCGCTGCCAGACGCTGCCTGACATCGCTTTCGCCCGCGGGTCTATCGAGTAGACCCAAGAACTCGAGCGCTCGCTTACCCTGATAGTGGATGCTTATCTGGGCGTCATCGACAAGACTTACTAAAGCAATTCTGAAGGCCAGCGAAGCCGGCCACGACTTGTACCATCCGTGTTCGTCCATTAGGCTGTAATTGGCGATGGTTCCTTGGACGGCATATATTGGGCCTGAGTCGCTGGTGTCTAGGTTGGTATTTTTCTTGACATCGCGAATGCGCGCTCGTTTGTAGTTTCGCGGGGGAAGGAACGAAAAGACCTCTGAGTACATTGCTCTTCGCTTGGCCCAGGTTCGCTGTGAAATCCCAGCGTAGGGCCGTTTTTGGGGCCCAGGAAGAAGGTTCTGCTCCGAGCTGCTGACAGGAGGACTTCGAGGTGACAGCTCGCAGACCTGTTCAGCCTGTGATGGCTCATCCATTTTTGCAGATGGCTCGGGTGGCGTGACTGGTTCAGGCTGCTGCGAGGCTGATTTCTGAGCTTCGGGTGGCTGTGGTATCGGCTGGTCTGCCCGAGACTCTGTCGGCTCTGGTTCATCCTGATGTGTCGGCTCGACGTGAACTTGACATGCCGGTGACGGTGGTGTAGGGGGCTCAACTCGAGACAAAGCGGGCTTGAGCGTCGACGGATCAGGCTCTCTTGTCTGGGAATTGGACGTCATTAGAACTGGTAACTGTTCAGTTTGGCGCGGGAGATCAGCCTGGGTCACTTCAGCCGTCGACTGTTCGATCTGAGTTGATGTTACCTCGACTCGAGGGTTTGACTTAACTGGCCCTTTGATATGATTTGCGGGCTCCTCAATTGTTTTCGGCCGCTGAGGTTGAGGGAATACAGTCTTTGGCGCTGCTTGAAAAAGTTGCGTAGGAGGCAGAAATTTTGGCCGCGGAACTGACGGGGCTTGGTATGCCGACAAAACTGCGTTGATTTGCTGGATTTGGGATTGGGCCGTTTGAGGTGCCGGAACCGGTTCGCTTTGCGGCCGCACCTGCTCACTTGGTCGAGTTGCCAGGCCGAATTTTTCAGGCGTAAAGGAGGAAGATCTAGCCGTAGCCGATCCCACTACTTGCGGCGCCGACCTAACGCGGTGATTATAATTCAGACTAGAGGCCATGGCTTGATTGACCACCGAGGCTTGGTGCCGCTTGAAAAGCTTCTTTCGCTGCTTCAGTTCTCTTACCAACTCGTGATCGACATGTAGAGTCTTACACATTGAGTAGTCGGAAGACCGCACATCAATCCTGTAACGACTGCGTGTCGGCGATGGAATCAAAATGTAAGAACCTTCCTTCCAGAGCTGCGAACCCTGTCGCGGGAACGCATAGCCCTTGATTGGGTCGGTGGTGTAGTCTGTCACTTCAAAGGCCGGTCGCGGGCCTTCTTTCGCAAGCCATCGTATTAGGTAGACAGCTATGGGCCCAATCTGCCCAGAAAGCACTGAACGAATTGTCGTGGTTTTTAGAGTTGGTGCCGCAGTTTGGAGATCACTGGACTCGATACGTGATGATTCAACCGCGTTAGTTCCTAAGCCAATCATGACCCGCTCAGACCCGTCAATATGGTAGATCATTGTCTCTTTGCACGAGTTGAATTTCACCGTGGGCTGTGTCGTGAAAACCCTCACGGATTCGAATTCGTATATGTGTCCTACCAACAAGTCTGGAGGGTAGCCGCCAAATTCTTGTTGGCCCAAATTTATTGTTGACCCGGTTACACCATCCGAAATGGCCCATACCTTGGCGTGACCAACAACTTTGGCCCTAAGGTTTACCAAGTCATAATTCTTGACGCGACTTTTGTCGCTTGCTTCTGTCACTGTTAAACATTTCGTCATGAAGCTCTAAAACGCGAGTTGTAATGCAAGTGGTGAAGGGTTGAGCCGCATAGCCCTTACCCTGGTTTACGTTTGGCAATTTCTGAGGTTAGATTTACACAACACCTTTCGAGTGACCTATCTTGGCAACGGTATTCCCGGCCACCTATTGACTGCTATGCCGGTTTGATAATCAGAAATTTAAGTCGAATGTAGCGTACGGATTTATTGACTTTACAATTCAGCTGGGACGATATTTAGCATCATATTCATACCAACATGGAAAAATGGCTTTCGGTGAGCCTAGTCATGGGTAGGCATAATGGTGTGCTTCTCGCCGGCGATGGCATCCTCAGACCTCCAGTGGCTAGTAACAGTCTTGTACTGGGTCAAGAACTGGACACCAGACTTGCCGTAAAAGTTCAGGTCACCAACAAACGAGCCCTTGTTTCCAGTGAAGGAAAACATTGGCAATGGCACTGGGATTGGCACGTTGATACCAACCTGACCAGCCTCAACAGATTTCTGGAACTTGTAGCCAGTGGTTCCGGTCTGAGTGAAGATGGAGGTACCATTACCGTACTTGTTCTTGTTGACGAGGTCAATAGCCTCGTCGAGAGTGTCCACCTCCAGGACAACCAGGACTGGTCCAAAGATCTCTTCATCGTAGCATCTCATTCCGGGCTTGACACCAGTGATAATGGTTGGGCCGACAAAGTTTCCGTGAGGGTACCCGTCGACCTTAACGTTTCGGCCGTCCAATAGAATCTTACAGCCGTCCTTCTCGGCAGAGTCAATGATATCCAGAATTCTGCCCTGGGACTGTGGGCTGATGACTGGGCCCACGTCGACGCCCTCGTCGAAGCCAGCACCGACCTTCAGCTTCCTGGCTCCCTCGGCAATGTCCTGAACCCATTCCTTAGTGCTACCAACGGTGACCAGGGTACTCAGGGCCATGCATCGCTGGCCGGCGGCGCCGAAAGCGGCACCGACAATGGAGTTGACGGCAAAGTTCTTGTTCGCGTCCTCAACGAGAACAGCGTGGTTTTTGGCACCTAGATTGGCCTGCACCCGCTTGCCGTTAGCCGTTCCTCGGCTGTGAATGTACTTGCCGGCCTTGTCCGAGCCGACAAAGGAAATGGCCTTGATCCGTGGCTCATCCAGGATGAAGTCCACGGTTGGCGCACTTCCGTGAACAATGTTGACGACACCAGGGGGACAGCCGGCCTCCCGTGCTAGGTCAGCGAGAATCATGGCAGCGCCTGGGTCTCGCTCAGAGGGCTTCAATACGAGGGTGTTGCCCGTGACGATAGCGAGGGGAATGGACCACAAAGGAATCATGGCCGGAAAGTTGAAAGGACAGATAGCGGCCACGACACCTAGGGGCTCCCGGTACATCTTCGTCTCCATGTCCTTGGCGACTTCCAGAGTAGTTCCCACCAGCTCGGAGGTGATGGAACAGGCATGCTCGGCCACCTGAAGACCTCTCAGCACATCACCCTTGGCGTCGGCAAAGGTTTTGCCCTGCTCGAGGGTGATGGACGCAGCGAGCCGGTCCCAGTTGTCTCGAATGAGCTTGACGTAGTTGAAGGCGATCTGCTGTCGCGATAGGACGGAGGTGTGTCGGAAGCTCTTGAACGCGGTTTCAGCGGCATCGACAGCGGCCGTGAGCTCTTCTGAAGTGGACTGTGGTACCCGCGTGACGAGGTTGTTGGTAGCGGGATCGTGGAGATCGATCCACTTGGTGGCTTTGGACTCTTTAAACTCATTGTTCACATAAAACTTTGTGTTTTCTGGTCGCTCGATCTTTGCGTGAGAAGTAGGGTAGCTGACAAATCGAACAAGAGCGGGCGTTCGCGCCAGTCGCCGTCCAATGTTTCTAGCCAGCATTGTTTATGTGTGAATGTGTGTATGTCGGTGGTGATGGAAAATTGCGGGGGTTATATATGTGGGAGGGGTCGGCTATAAGAGGCTACCCCGGCTTACCCCGGTTTGAGATAGCCGCTACCACAGGAAGATAATAGATTGCCGCTGGGACAAAAACAAAAAAGCGCAAGGAGTGCATCTGGTGGGTGACCGCGAACGTCGGCTGTGTCACAGTTTTTCTTTCAAGCCTTTATAACATCTGCTAGAGTATGTGTAAATATTATCAAAATCATCTGCTGTCAAGCATGTAGTGCTCCAAGGCCGTTCTGCTTGAACGTTCTTTACGCACTGTGATCGTTATCAACAGCACATGGGCGAGGGTTGAGGCTAGGGTTGATGTTAGGGTTAATCCAGGGGTCAACCACTATCAGCTTCTCACCATCACGGTGGAGTCGAGCTTGGAGCGAATCATTTGGCCTGACCGCTACCGGGCATACTTGCCGGTTCCGGTGTACTGAGGCGCGTCATTTCGAAATCTCGTCGTGAAAAGGATGATCCTGCCCTACCGGTATCTAAAAACTCGTAGTCACTGCTATTGTTTGGCCATTTTTCAGCCACCATGCTCTGCGGGCTGGCAACCGTCTCTAGAGCTTGCGGGATGGCCACCAGAGGCCGCTACCCAGTAGAACCGGAATCTCGGGCCGGAAACATGCACCTGCAACGGAATCTTCCGAATCAGCTCGAGTTTGGAAAAGTTGGTGACATGCCAAAAACAGATTCCGGTGCATTTTGTCGGTAATGCTCTGAAGTTTACTGAGGGTTTTAGCATTCCTAGCTAGCATTTCTTTTTCGTATTTCCTCCTGGTGGGTTAGGGTCCTCTCTAGCTATGCTAATATCGTGGGCAATGCTTCAACTGATAGAGCCACGAGGAAACGCTCAATCTGCAGCATTCTAATGTCATTATGTTCCAACTTCAAAATGCTCGCTACTCGAATCCGGTTTCCTTGTGCCTGACCTTTCAAGATTTCCGTAACCAGGGTTGTAAACTAGTTTACAAGTGAGACATACCTGCGTGCGGCGTACATCGCGATTGTTACACTTAGAACTATAATCGGCCAGGGTACAAGTACATATGATCCGAATAACCAGTATCTTCAAGAGGTATTCCAGGGCGACGAGTGAGTTTGCTGCTGAACCAGTTCGTGCCCCGAGATCGCTAGCTACTACGAGACCTCCAACGAGTCGTTTAACCGTTTAAGGCCGTGAAGATACCTTTAACACGAACAGAAGCGCGAACTTGCACAGTCAAGAGCTGTCTTGAAACCAATCTATACACTCCACGAGCGAAATGTTGAAACTTTCCCGGCCGGCCTGTACTCAATTGGACAAACAAGGCTCGAATTCTCCACAGCCCACATGCCCCTAAGTGGTTTTAAGAGTTCATTTTCATCGGGAACTCTACCGACACCCCATCCAGCATGCTGAGAAATCTTTCGACAGAGATTCCATGATGGTACACCTGCATGTGGAGGTCCCATAAGAACTGCCCCTGGCTGCCAAAATCCATCGCTGATTTCAAGGAGAGCTGATCGGAAGGGAGAGAAAATGTTTGATTTGGGGCTGTCGGCCATGGGCTGTGAACATAATGCGGCAAAGCCTTATATGTGCCGATAGAACCTGGAAACGCGCCGGTTGCACTGCACAGATTCCGAGTCATGACTTTCAAGATTATACGACAGAACCATGCCGTGTTTGCGTATCTTTTGACAATGAATTCATTTGGTTGGTCGCGATAGTTCACGTTAAATGTAAGACCCGTTTATTGCGGGTTAGGGTTATCACGTGCTGCGCCGCTACATCACTCGCCTGTTCCGATCGAAGAAGCTTTCTTAGTGTACATAAAAACCTCTAAGCAGTTTCCACATTGAGCACAGCAATTGATTAGCTTGTACATAACGCATCATTCCTTCTTCCGCTAGGACACCTGAACTCGGACACCTGCACGATTAGGCCAAAGCTTGGAAGACTTTGGCTTTGCTGGCCTGGGCTTCACTGGCTTGGTTGGCGTAGGCTTAGGAGGCTCGCTTGGTGCGGTTGGCTCTAAGCAAGTTGACTTGGTTGGCCTTGGCTTGATTGGCTTAGTTGGAGTCGGCTTAGAAGGTCTGGCTGGTTCAACGGGACAGGTTGAATCAATTGTCTTGTCGACTGAGGCAGTTGGCTTAGCTGCTTCAGTAACCTTAGCTGGGCTATCATAGATTGACGCTAGCGGTGGGGTGTCTCTAAGATCCATCATGGTCGTGGCTTCAGCTGATGTGTATTCTTCAGTAGAAATTGGATTCAAGGTAAGCGTTTCACCAACTGGATTCTCTTCCAATGTGTCGCCAATGATGGTGTGTAGAGTCATGATCGAGATCGATGGAAATGGCTAGTGTCAAAAGGGTAAGGGTATACACTGATCCAAATTAAGCTAGTCCCGGCTCTGTTAGCATGTGACTTGGTTGCTAAGGAAGCCATGGATTATAGCGCTAGTTGAGTAGGCTTGCTAGCAATCTGTTTTAGTCGTCTAGATTCAGTAATCGGTTACGCGGCGGGCTTGTCGTGCAGTCACTTCGTGGCTTTGGCGATCGTGAGAGTATGGGAGAACCCAGTCTGCATTGGTGACAACTGTCAGAGAGCTACAGGGAAAATCCCTACGTCGTTTAGTCGCTTATACAGTCCTGTTCTTGAGCTCAGCTTCCGTTGTACTTCTTTTTGTGTCGTGACAGGAGTGTGAGATCGTTTTCTGAGCCAAAAACTTAGAGAAGTCTCATTTTGAGCCCAGAAACCCGCAATTGGAGTTTTTTTGTCTTCAAATATGGGGTCCTGAGTGTAAAGCTTCCGCTTTTTCTCGTCTACGGCCATATCCTCAAGAAAACACGATTCCCCGTCCGATCAATCACAGTTAAACTTGAGAGAGCCTTACTCAGTACTACAGTGGGAGACCATGTGGGAACAGGAGGTGCTGTAGACTTTTTGCTCTCATCGCCATACCGCTGAATACTGCTCATAAGGCTTCATCAGTAGACAGCCAAGTTGTCGGGGGACTCGAGTCTAGCGCCGCCTCGGTTATTTTTAGGAATTTGACGATCCAATCGTGGCGAACATTGATGAATAATATCTCAGACAATGATGTAACGATGACGGCTTCCTAAATGTCACATAGAACATAAAAAGCCCCAATTCCCCGCAAATTCTCAATGATTTACTTTGCTCTCACGCTGCTTTCCTTTGTGTCCTGCGCTCCCACGGACCCAGGCGCTACTGTGTACAAAGCCATTAATGACGCCACTGCCGCCGCTGGTAACTTACACACCCTGCTGAGCGATGTTTCTGGAGAGAAAAGCGAAATCGAGGAGAAGCTGAACGGTCTGCAAGGTTACTTTGACCTGGCGGATACGACAATCACTAGTGTGGGTGGCCTCGTCAGTGACGATTCCGGCATCGCTACTAGCGCGTTTCAGAACTTCAATTATAGCGGATTTAACCTTTTTGTGGACTTGTCAGCAAGGTGCACAGCTCTGAAGACAAATGACTTGTTCGACGCCGTCAACATTACTATCATCACCTTTGAAAAGTTTGAGACCACGCTAGTCAATGGAGTGGCTTCGCTTCAGCAGCCACAGGTTGAGAGGGTTATTGATGATCTAGAAGGTGTCAAAAACCAGGTCAAGTCTTGTCTGAGCATAACTGATAGGACAGTTCGTCGTGACTAACATTCAGTCGTTTTGTGTAGAATATACACATTTCCAGATTATCACAGGCCACTCGATTGTTGTGCCAATTTCTTGTGCACACAGCTTGCTGGTCGCTGGTTGCTATAGAATGAGCATTTGAAATCAAACGGCATATATTTGTTGTCTCAAAGCCCCCAGCGCAGTTGCAGCGTGGCGACGAGAACAGTGACTTGAGAAACCAGTGGACGCAGTTTGAACGACTAGGCAGTTGAGTTCAATAGCGTCACCTTCGTTCTATTTCAATCCCGTGAAACATTCGTCGTATGGTCGATATTTCTGTAGTGTTGTAATGTTCATTAGAGTAAACTTTCGAGGGTATCGAGTCTCTCACATTTATGACTTGTTGGATGTAAAGTCAGATATCAAAACTTTCAAAGTTTGGTAAGTCCTCCATAAGCGGCTTGGTCCAGTATAAATTTGGGACAATTGCATCTTCCTCGCTTAGCATTTGCTAGTCAGATGGCTTCAGCCGCCATCGGACATCAATAATCATTGAGCACTAACTTGCGACACCTATACCCGTCAATCGTATATTCAGCACGACGGTATGGATCAATTTGATACACCTTAATATTTAGAGACTCATCTCTTTGAGGTCCAATAAATAACCAGCGCTCCTCATTCTCATTACTGAAAGGCCGATGTAAGTGTTGATGGTCAAACTCGAGAATTAAACTAGCCAGCGCGCTCACGTGACTGACACGTGACCACGTCGTTCGCTCCCGACTCGGCGCGCTAACCTCCCATTGGCCCACCACACATTTTTTCAATCAACTCCATACAAATGTTTGCCCGAACTGTTGCTGTAAGTCATCAATCACTGTGGGAACGAGCTAATTTAGCGTCGAGTTGCCTTTGCCCGAAGCTTCCAGACTTCGTGTGTTTCCCGAAACCTTGTTCAGGACCTTTACTTGAAGGAGGTGAAGTCCTACAAGGCCCCAAGCCGAACTTTGGCTGACTCTGAGGGACAGGTTAAGAACTGGTCTGCTCCAAAGGCTCCAGCTGCTCCAGCTGTTGAGGGTGCCAGCGAGTTGTCTGCCTACGAGAACCAGGCTGTTGAGGTTGAGGTTAAGCAACAGGGCGGTGAGGCCCAGGAACAGGTTGATGAGTGGTTTGTCGTTGAGGACCAGATGGACGACTCTCAGCTGAGGCACTAGGCTAGCTAGGGAGCTAGCGATTCTGAAATTATGCCATCTGCAATTCTGTGTCGATATGTTGGATTGGTGGCTACAAAAGCTAGTAGTCGATAGTATAATAGAGCATGCTTGATACAACACTAGGGCTCTGGATGTAGGAGTGAAGCAACAGAATGGATTGAAGAATCTGTTGCGATGTTCCGATGCGCAGCCGGTTCAAGAGAGTGCCTGACGTTTCTGAACTGGTGAACAAACCAGCCGTAGGAACCGCAGACTAGCGTGTTTGTATATCTGATGTCCTAGAGTTGGCTTCAAGGCAGTCGAAGCGGGCCGTTTTTCACGAAAATTTCGCAACTTCGTATATGAAAACATTCCTTCCAGCTGATCAGAAAACCACACACTGGTTAACTTTCCCAATCCTCCTGTTGCAACTGCTTGTAGAGGATCTTCTCGAAAAGTACACTTTCGCTACGCCGCGTACGTTCAATGTTGGTCGTGTACACAGCTCTCCGTTTGACAGGTTACTTCAAGCGATTGCAACTCTTCAAAACGCATCGTTGTACCTGGCCAGCCGCGAAATACTAATTGCTCAACCTTCTTCAAAACTCGGAAACTGCAACGTTGCCTTCGATTGATTGTCCAGCTGGCACGCCTCGCTCAAAATAAGGCCCTTTAAGCTTCTTCCTATAGTGATGGACCTTATCTCATACTCTTTCATGTATTATATCAGATAAGCTCTAATGACGGGCTTGCTTCTTTTCCTTAATTTCTCATCAGAGACGTATAGACATATGGTTGATGCGCTCCAAAATCAAATCAGCGTCTCTATTCTCAATTGAGGTTCACAGCCGTCACCCCCACGCTCTACCCAAAATCTTAGCACCGCAGAATCCAAACAGTCTCTCCGTACTGAGCTCGAATCGAGCTTTAGTCTAGAGCATTGCCGAATTGACGGCAAACCAAGCGCAGCGGCACAAGCTCGTGGAATCTCTCGTCAGCAAAGTGCTCGATGCGATTAGTAGAGTGTATGGAAGCCACTGTGCCGGTGGCCCATCATATTCTCCAACCAACAGGCCGCTCTAACATGTTATAATCGCGTGTAATGGCTAGCATGAGCCGCACGAGGCTCATCTGGAAAGTAGAGTCCATCAGGCGGATTGTAATGCTAAGCAATGCTTATAACAGCATAAGCGGGAAGTCAGCGATCAGTCACGCAGATACCATTCGATCAGGAAACAAATGAAAAGCCAAAAATTGCAATGGGATGTTGACACTAATCGGAGCATAGGCGGCCGCCAGAAATTAAGGTGCATGGTTGGAAATTCTTTCTTATCTGGACTGTGAGAATCGTCTCAATATGCCGTCCCAATTCTAGAGCTTCTGAGAAGCATCAACGAAGGTCGCATTGAGGCAGTACGCCACGCATACCGGCTATAGGCAAATAGCCTTCCCTATCCGGTCAGATGATCAATTGTATTGCGATAATTCAGCCACTAGCAGTATATATATGAGCACTTAAGAATCGTATGCGGCAACAATATAGGCAAATCCATTGGATATGATAAGGTGATGCGCTCTTCCGCAGTGTCGCAAGTGAGCTACATGATCTATGCGCAGAATAT
The DNA here is from genome assembly GCA_030564385.1 of Blastobotrys robertii. Taxonomy (NCBI): domain Eukaryota; kingdom Fungi; phylum Ascomycota; class Dipodascomycetes; order Dipodascales; family Trichomonascaceae; genus Blastobotrys; species Blastobotrys robertii. The sequence continues at coordinate 27,379 of JAJLUQ010000081.1, read as the reverse complement.
GCACAGCTTGTGGCGCTACAGACTCGAAAGTCAAAAAGGTATCTCCCGAGGGTGAGTCGAACACCCGATCTCAAGATAACAAGAGTCTTGATTGAACAATTACAGTCTCGCGCCTTAGCCAACTGGGCCATCGGGAGGTGATGTCTCAGGCACAGATTAGTCGTACTTATTCGAGTTTTTGGAGATGGAAAGCTCCGAATTTGATTCTTTTCGGAGTTTATAGGCTACGAGAGAAGATAACGAATGTTTTGTGATATAGAAAGTTGCGTTACGCCGAAGAATTTCTGTTTCTCTTCCTTTATGATGTGTAATTGCGCGCCAGTGGGACCTCTTACAAATTTCTGGATCATAAATTTTCTAACAGTTTTGTCGGGTGATTTTGCGCTATCGTGACTAGACGGTGCAAGCGATGAATGCTTGCTTCTTGAATTCGTGCGCCTACGAATCACATCGAAACTGCTCTTTCAGGTCAATGAAGTTTTGTCTTCACGTTAGCGCAATCTCATTCGAGTTTACCTCGAAGTATTACTCAGGCAGACACAAAATGATTGTCCCGTTCAGACGGGCCAAATGATTTCCGGAGTCAGACATTGCTGAGTGCGTGTCGATGCGGTTGTGTGTGCAGTCCTTTGACAGAAGTTCATTCAGTGCCACCAGTTTCCTGAAACTCTCGGACCCGCAAGGTCGTTGTGTCTGTAATTCTGAAATGTCATACTTTTATTATAATTAATTCATACCAAAAGGTTAGGATGCTATTCATGCAGGCCCGACTTGCCTAGTACTCCGGCAGACCCTGTGCTCTCCTCTTCGCCTTTCGCATTTCTCGGAGCTCTTTTCGTTCCCTCTCAACCTCGGCATTGTAAACAAGACATTCGTCCAGACCCTTACCGGCTGGAACCATTGGCAGCACAGGAACCTTCTGGTCAACCAAGACCTCAACCAGGACTGGACCCTCAGTCTCCAACATTTTCCTCAGACCGGCTTCCAGGTCTTCCAGCTTCTCGATTCTAATACCAGTGACACCGGTAGCCTCGGCGAGCTTCATAAAGTTAGGGTTCTTCTGATGCGTGTGCGAGTATCGGTCCTCGTAGAATAGCGATTGCCACTGAGTAACCATACCCTGCTCCTCATTGTTCAACACGATAGCCTTGACGCCAACATTGTATTGGGAAGCGGTAGTGAGTTCTGAGAGAGTCATGTTGAAGGAAGCATCACCATCGATATCAATGACAACCTTATCTGGGCATCCAACCTTGGCACCGATAGCAGCGGGCAAACCGTATCCCATAGTTCCCAGACCACCAGATGTGGCGAGGGTCCGTGGGTACTTGAATCGGTAGAACTGGGCAGCCCACATCTGGTGCTGGCCGACACCGGTAGTAATGATTGTATTTTCCTTGTCCACCATCTGGCCCAGGACTTTGATGACGGTCTGAGGTCGGATTGGCTCGCCAATGACGTCAGCCTCGTAGTCGAAGGGGAAGTCTCGTTTCCACTCGTTGATCTGGTCGAACCATTCTTTTCGCTCAGCGGCGTCGACCTTTCGGATGTGTGGAATCATTCGAGCCAGGTTTTTACTGACATCACCCTCGATAGCTTCGGTGGCCTCGACGACCTTATTAATGTTCTTTGGCAGGATCTCAAAGTGAATGATACCACCTCGGCCCTCCAGGGCAGCGAGTCGAGCCTCTGGGGCGAACTTCTCGACGAAACCAGTAACTCGTTCGTCGAATCGAGCACCAAGGGCTATGATGACATCAGCCTTCTGAATAGCCTTGTTGGCGTAAGCGGACCCGTGCATACCAAGCATGTGTAGGGATCGTGGGTCCTCCTCGTCGAAGGCACCCAGACCGTGGAGAGTAGTGGTGACTGGGATCTCGCACTTTTCGACAAGCTCCCTCAGGAGCTCAGGGCCGCCCTTGGAGTCAACGATGCCGTTTCCAGCGTAGATGATTGGTCGCTTAGCAATGTTGATGAGGTCGGCAGCTCGCTTGATGGCCTCAGTCTGGAACTCGCCAACAGCCAGGGCACTCAGGTGAGAGAGAGATTTACTTGGAATAGTGCTCTCGGTAGGGATAGACTGTCGCAGGATACCACCAGTGACATCCTTTGGCAGATCAACGAGAACTGGGCCAGGTCGACCGGACTGAGCAATCTCGAAAGCTTCATTGATTCTTCGTGGCAACTCGGCAATGTTTTTGACCATAACATTCCACTTGGTGCATGAACGAGTGATTCCAACGACATCAGCCTCTTGGAAAGCATCAGTACCGATAGCTTTGGTGGCGACCTGACCGGTGAAGACAACCATGGGCGTACCATCAGAAAGAGCGTCCTGCATAGGTGTGACGACGTTGGTGGCACCGGGGCCGGAGGTGACGATAACCACACCGGTTTTACCAGTAGCACGCGAGTATCCCTCAGCCATGTGGCCAGCACCCTGTTCGTGTCGGGGCAGGATAAACTTAAAGTGAGGAGAGTTGTAGATACCGTCGAAAACAGGGAGAATGGCACCACCGGAGTAGCCAAAGATGGTGTCGACGTTGTGACGCAGCATCATTTCGTGGAAAATCTGACCACCAGACAGGCCGATGAACGAGTCGTCCATGGCAGCAGCCTGCGAGTTTGTAATGTTTGTGTCTGGGGTGTTGTTGAATGACGGAGCTGGTTTCGGTCGCGTGACGGTGGCTGTGGAGCTAAGTTAGTCGAGTCTCGAGTGAAGCTAGCGTAGCTAGCGTAGCGACAGAGTGGGCGAGACCGTTATGGAAAGAAATTACCATACAAGCCAACTGAATAGACCAGCAAACTAGCTCTGCAAATCGGCTTGATCAAGACAACGTCACCAGATATCCGGTTCTCGTCGAAATTCCCCTAGCACTCCTGATATTGCATTTCACTCTGCGCTTTCGGCAGCATCGATTTCACATGATGCGTCAGCCGAGGTGCATACCGATTTCGGCACACTGAAAAATAGGCCTATTCAGCCGAGATTTGCACTTTCCGGGTCCAAATCAGCGGCAAAAACCAAATTTCAACCTCTCGCAGCATCTCAGGTCGCTCAGAAGTGAAACCCGGACAAGCTGCCAAAATCCTCTCTCTCAGTCTGCGGCCATATCATACTCACCCCTCAGGCTTATAACAGACAGAAGCTCTCGTGAAACTCCTGGCCTGTGGAAACAGCTTCATCTGCCGCCTCGCGGCCCTACAGACCGCTGATCTCTGATTTCTCAGCATTTCAAACAATGGCTGTCGCAATCTTATTCAATCTTCACTAGCGCCGGTATCGCTCTATCAATAACGTCCGTATCTCTGTCACACAGAACGCTTTCGTCAAGATGCAAACTGAAAAAATAAAGAGAAACAAAAACGCGGGGTGGGTGATATATTTATACCTTTTGTAATGACTCTTTCGATCTCCCAGCGTTTGACTCACAGAAGCGAAACCGGCGGTAACGCATGAAATGCCCGAGGACCCTGGTGCGTTCCTAACCCTGGTAGCACATAGTACTATATCTTCTACAACTGAATATCCTATATCTCTTGTAGCCACAATAGAACCATACGCTATACGAAGAAGACTTCATGCCCCTGACTGGAAAAATTCTTTCTTGACTCGGACTGAAACCTGGTGGCTTAGCAATCTCGCGGATTTAACTCTGATGACTAAGCGCTGACGAATACCTCAGTAAACGACTGACTAAGTGTTGTCATGGCAACATCCCGGTCTGCGGGCACCAATAGCAGTTTAGTAATAGTAACGTTATGTTCCAGCAGACTAGTATAACGGAAAGTAATGGAGGATGAAGAATTAGTATGAACAAGAATAATAACAAAGATTTACATCACTAGCAGTTGCTATAGCTGCAAGTGTGCGCGAGCAGTGACAAAATGAGGTCTTGGACTCGCCAGCTCGCTTGGCTTTTCCGATGTGATTCCGGATTGAGTGATGTAGCAGTCCATATATCTTTGCGACTGTAGTCAGCAGGTGCTGCACTCAGCAAGCAGCCAGTGCATTGTTTTCTGAACCAAAAGCGCGCCAGTTGTCCTTAACTAGCGACTTTGATTGCCTCAGACTAGTCCGTCTCCTTAGAGTGGTTCGCTCTATCGTTCGCGTGATGCCTATGCACTCTCCAAATGTCCACTAAGCTCCTTACCGTCCTTCTCCGTCTTCACCCTGACAATGTACTGCACTGGAGGCTTATCCGCAGCCACAAAGTCAATAACCTTGACCTGGCCTTTACCGACAGTCGGGTATTTAAAGTCTTTCCTCAGGGCAACGTTGATAATAACTCGTCCCGAACCCTCCGCTCGCACAAGCAATCTGAACTTGCCGGTAGAACCGTTCTTGAGCACCCGAAGAGGGCCCAATCCCAGAACCTTAGTGGCGCCGTCGACAACCTGGTGAACTTTGGCCTTCTTCTCATAAAGAACCTCCTCTTCTTCCTCGCCAGGTCCCTTCTGGTCAAGGGTGACCTGTTCATCTGGAGTTTCGTCTTCTCCGGTTTCCGCAGTAACAGCCGCAGCTGGGGCGGCGGTGAATGAACCGAAAGGGGGAGCAGCATTAGTAGAGGTCTGGCCAAAGCTGAAAGTGTTGGTACCAGAGCTTCCAAACGAGCCAAATCCGGTGCTATTGCTGGTGGTGCTTCCAAAAGTGCTTCCAAACAATGGCTTGGCTGGTTCCTCTTTCTTATCCTCTTCGGGCACCTTTCCAAACTTAATTGGCTTATCTGGAGTCCAGACTGTTGATGGGACAACGGCCGCGGGTTTCTGAGGAGTGTCGAACTTGAAAGGGCTATCTGTGGTAGTTGCGCTAAACGCAAATCCACCTTTCTGTTCCTTGGATGAGTCCACTGGCTTGAAGCTGAAAGGGGAGTCTTTCATCATGGGCACCTTGTCCAGAACAAAGCCTTTTGGCTTCTCGTCCGACTTCTCCTCAGCGGGTGTGCTTTCAACAGGCTTGTCGTCGGTCTTTTTGGCATCGAAAGCGAAGGCTGCAGGTTTCGCTGGCTCGCTTTCTGAAGAGGCACCAAACTTGAATGGGGCTGGCTTCTCTGTGTTGGTGGTTGGAGTGAATGCAAACTTGAACGGCGCTGGCTGAGCGGTGGCGGAGCCGAACTTGAAGGTTCCTGTGGACTCTTCGCTGTTGGTTTCCTTCGGTTCAGCTGCTGAAGCAAAGCTGAACTTTTTGACTTCGGGATAGAGGTTAGAGGACTTTGCGCCGAACAAAGGTTTGTCTGTAGCGGTGGAAGTAGTAGATGTTGAGCCAAAAAGAGCCTTGTCGGTGGCAGGAACTGTGCTGAACAGGGGTTTCTCGGTAGGTGTAGATGCTCCAAAGAGAGGTTTGTCAGTTGTGGTGGCTACGCCAAACAAAGGTTTAGATGCAGGCTCCGTAACATCACTCGGGCCCTGTATGCTTCCGCTGGAAATCTGGTTATAATAGTGTGTGTATTTTTCCAAGGAGGGTCGCAGATCGCAGTGGCCATTCTTTTTGATGTGTGCAGTGATGATTTCGAGGAACTTTTCATTCAACGCCTGGATCTGGACGTTTGATTCTGGTTTAGCCTCAGTCAACTTCTCAGTTGGCCTTTCGACAGCCTTGAACGGCTTGGCCTCCGCTGGTGCAGGGACTGGAACCTCCGTCTTTTGAGCATTCAGGAAGGCGAATGGGTTACTGCTAACTTCTTTGACCGGCTCAGCTGGCTTGGACAGAGCGGCGAATGGGTTGGAGTTCACTGGAGCAGCATTCTCTTGGCTGGCACCGTTTTGTCTGGTTATACGAGACCTTGGCATGGCAATTCTATGTTAGTTGAGTTCGAGCATCTGCAGACGTTACTGAGGTTTCCTGGTTTTCACGAGCCACCAACACTCAGTTTGACAGTCTTTCGAGCACATTTTCCGAGTAACCTTGGGCAGAACAGTATCTGGCTATCGGGAATCCGTTCAGCACTTAGATTCCGTTCACTCTCCACCATCGTCGTTCGTCTTAATAAGATGATATTCTCGGTTTATGAAGCCAAGATATTCACCTTCAAAGTCTCACTTCGGCTCACTCTCCGCTGGCGGCCCGCTGTTCACCGCCATCACTGCTCGACCTATCAAATCCTCATTTGGACGTCTATGGCGCCATGAATTTCACTGAAGACTTACTTCCTCTTGGCCATGGTCGCATCATCTGCACGCTTGACGAAGTCGACTGGTTCTTCATCACGCTCATTCGGATCTTCTCGCGTAATTTGCGAGGCGTTGTGACGTTTAGACATTTGTGTAGAATGCGAATCGTTTCACGTCGGTTGTCGTGATAAAAATGTATGGTTTCCCACCAATCAATGTTGGGACGTTAGTCATCTGAAGCGGTGATGATTATGTAATGCGGCGCCTGTTGAGAGATGAGGCATGGTGATTTTCAGGCTGTGCAACCGGATGATGTTTGAGAGGTTAACTGGGGTAATGTTTTTGCTGTAGTCGGTGAGTCATGAGTTACCGAACGCTTTGCGGCAGATCGGTACGGCCCAGAACATTACGGGCATTTGCAAAAAACGCATTTTTATTCTGTATATGTATAAGGTCGTTAATTTGTGCTTTTTTCGCTAACCTTAATCTCAGACTGGGAGTGTGGCTAGATAGCAAGTTTCTACTTGAGAGGGCCTCTAATTATATAAATATTTGTTTGAATAGTATCTATTCACCAGCTTACATGCATATATGCATATATGAGATCGACTACTATTCGTTCTGGCATGTACTTATTTCAGTATCCCAAGCTCCTTCAAATTATGTTTTGAAGGTATTTTGAGAGTGCACCGTCAAAGTCTCCACGTATACGTGCCTCGCTCACCAACGAGATCGATATAAGCTAGCCTGGAAAGCTTATATTAAATATTTAATATCGCTTACTGTACATAACGGTGATCTCAGATCCGCTAGCGCTGGAAGACTATGTAAAGTTGGGGATATTAACTAAATATCCAAATTCGGTATGTCCAGATCATTAATTAGCTACCTAGCTTAAGGAAATTAACTAGAAGCGCGGCTTTGAAACAAACCCATTGCACAATTACTTATACCGATGTCTCGTAATTGCAGCCTAGTGCATTGTAAAGGCTATATGTTACACATAAACGCTTCGCGTGGGGTCCTGATGGCTGTCGCAATTTGGTGAAGCATTTATAATCGAATAGCCGGTCAGGTAACTACACAGTATACTCAAGCTAACGGATTCCCAGCCACAAGGTAGACTCCAACCCAATGTTATCAACCCAACAGTAAAAAGCAGAAACGAAATTGACGGTATTTATCACTTCGAGTTGTACCGATATGGATCAGTAGGTGCACGTCGAGCGCCGTCCAAACCTAATAGCTGGAGACAGAGCTCTCCGAGATAATGCAGTTCACTCAGATGAAATGCATTTGCTAAACGTACAGGGCTCCGTTGATCAAGTATCACAAACTTGAGTCCATTGTTTACCACTCCGCAAGCAAGTCGATCTATAAGCTGGCCGACCTAATCTCATAGAAAGTCATCAGCCGCATCACTGTTTACCATCATCCTGATATTCTCAAGGTCATCAAAACACCGCTGTCCTACCCCAGAGAAGCATCCTCATCTCATTACTACTGTCCTTTGGAACCTGTACTCTAACTAGCCGCATACCCTAACCCTTAACACCACGTGACATACCCTAGCCCACCTCTCATTCCCCTGGTGTTTTCCTTGTTTCCCACCTGTCCCAACCCTCGAGCGCGCGAAAACTTCCTAATTGGGAATAGGGCTAGCGGTAGGGCTTGTGACTGCCCACTCAGACTCCCAAGAGGTGGACGAACTCATTATTGATCCTCAACCAACAACATATACTAAAAAGTGAGTGCAGTGAAAGCATGGTGCAATAGAGCGACGCACGATACCGCGACACGAGAATATCTACAGCGAATTAGAGCGACAAACGTTTCGTATCAGCATTGCATCATGTCCGATGACATTGAAATCCCACTCGATCAGAGCTAACCCAGATGGCCCCAAAGGTTCAACAAACCAAGGCCGCTAAGGCCGCCGCCGCTGCTGCCGGTGGTAAGAAGTCCAAGAAGAAGTGGTCCAAGGGAAAGGTTAAGGATAAGGCCCAGCACCACATCACCGTTGACCAGACTTTGTACGACCGAATCCTGAAGGAGGCCGCTACCTACAAGCTCGTCACTGTCTCCGTCCTGGTTGATCGACTAAAGCTCGGTGGTTCCCTGGCTCGAGTCGCTCTGCGAGATCTGGAGGAGAAGGGAGTTATCAAGCAGGTTATTGGACACAGCAAGCAGTACACCTACAGTGAGTATTACCGGCGAAAGTCATTGAAGGGACTCGCTAAACCGAAAGGTTTAATAAGAATGCCTCGGTTTCCATTTTGAACATACTAACATAGCTCGAGCAACCTCCGACTAAATTATTATGTAAAATAATAAGCAAAGCTTAATGCGTGTCAATGAAAATCATCAATGAATTAATTGGGTTGTAATTTGAAGTGGTAGCTCAGGATAGAGGCTTGGTTAAGAAAACGCATTGTTGCATAGAGTCACGTGACACATGTGATACGGCTCTAACTTTCTACCATGTAAGCAAAGACCTCAGCCGCATTGAACCACACACACAGATATATATGCTAAGTTTCTCCTCACTAACGTTTCGGAGAAACTCACCTATAATAGAATACATTCTAGAATTAGGTCAGGGAACCACAACTTACCAGCACGGTAATCAGAACCACTAATAAGAGTAACAGCAGGGCATATTTCCTAAGGCAGAGGTAAACTCCCTACAATAGCTTCCCTCAAACGGCCCTGTCCGGGCATATATGCCAACGGCCAACTCGAGAAGGGTGGCAGCACGGGGTACACCCCACCACTCGTCGACAGGAAGCCACGCAAAGACAAAGGGATCCGGCGAAACCCACCCATACTCAGGCCAGCACTAGCACCGCAGCAGCACCCTCAGATCCGGCTACCCTACAGAGGGCCATCGAGGACGAGAGCAACCGGAGTTCCGGTATTCCCGCACCGCCTGAGCAACCCGCATCGACGGATCCAAAATTATCAATGTCGCAGCAGCAGAGCGCCGGAAACGCGCAGGCGCCCCGCACCGCTAACCCAATCACAAGCAAAGAGACCGAAGACGCCCTTTTCGAGCCTCTTTATCCCGAAATCCCACAATGCAGACGTTCTGAGCCTGCCGGTCAGAGCTCTAGAAGTCAGCAACCAGCGTTCATGTCAGACCAGTTCTGCGCCCGCTTTGTCCCAGGTTACTCACAGCTGGCGTCCGTGCTGTCTAGGGCAGCTGGCCCCACGAAACAAGGATCCAATCGCCCACACCCCTTCAGCGAGCCTGTGAAGGAGGCCTTCTTCGCTCTCCGGGAAGCTCTTTGCAGTTCAGTCCTCAGGTCTCAAGCTCACTTCGACGACATGAAACGACGGATTGTGAGGACTGATGCCTCGAGATATGGCGCAGGAACAGTCTTGGCTCTGAAATACTGGTCACACTTCTTAGATGATGAGTTTATTGTTCAGACGGACCATAAGGCATTAAAAGCTTTCTCAAAGCCTGCCAGCACAGAAACTCGCAACGCACAACATCAACGCTGGCTAACGGAACTCAGTAGCTTCCGTTTCCGAGTCCAGCACATTCCGGGTAAGGACAATGTCGAGGCCGACATGCTCTCCCGTGATCCCGCTTTTATCGCTCAAGGTAACTGGCAGAAGCCCGATCCAAACGCACCCTACTTCATGCTTGTTACCCCCGCAACCGCACCAAATTTTAGATCTCAGGCCGCTGATAGTCAGTCGGCCCTTGCAGCACCCGCACCCGCCCCCGCCAAGTCTGCAACCGCCCCCGCACCAAATTTTAGATCTCAGGCCGCTGATAGTCAGCTGGCCTTTGCAGCACCCTCACCCGCTCCCGCCAAGTCTGCACCCGCTTCCGCACCCGTTGATGAGTCTGTTTTGTCGTTTGAGGAAGCGACTACCGCTCTGAAGCTCTCACGGGAACCGCACGCCACACCCCACCTGTCCAGCAGGGCACAGGTGGAGGTCTTCGCCGCTATTAGGCAACCGCAATACCGCCAGCTTTTCCAAAGCTCGAACCCCGCTTTCACGTCGGTACACGGGTTCTTGTTTCGACAAACCGCACTGTTTGTGCCTCGGTGAAAGTCGGATTCAGAATGGCCTTTTTTGACGATGTTCATCTGAAGCTGTTGGTTGGATATCGCTCAAGCAAAATCGCAATGTCGGAAACAATTGCTAGGTACGTGGGTCTGAGTTGTGTGCAATAGGCCCAGTCCTTGCCAATCGATTTCATTGCTTAGTGACGGAACTCAGAATTTCATCGAAATTTGAACTGAGCTGCCGTCGAGAACTTTCAGCGGGATCAGCCCAAGAGTACTATATTCTGAAATCAACATGCAGCTACATTTCGTTCTCCGGTGTAGTTAGTTATCCAGGTGTAGTTCGCTATTCAGGTGGATGAACGACAAGCTAGTACGTATATCTCATGTATAGCAATAATAAGCTACTAGAAGATTGGATCTCTGTTGAAATCCCATAACGGATAGTTTGGCTCGGTTGCCTTCGGCGTGATATACTTGATCACTGCAGATCATCCAGAGAATACGCTGCCATGGGAGTTTTCTGCGCACCAAAAACCCTGTTGCTGGAATCGGTCCAACACGAGGCATCGCCATGGTTTTTTGTAGTTTGCATCAGAATCCATGCACAAGCCACTTGAACGTGCTGAGTCATGTGTTCGATCCCGAAACCTAAATGTGCGCGCCGGAAAAGTCGAAATGATTGACCCATACCGTGTTCTGATCTCGAAACCTGGACTATTGCCCATACTGATCGGCTATAATCTCCTTGACGACGACGCCGATTACAACGCTCAGTCCTCGCGTGCAATAGCCCTGAAAATCGTCACTTGCGGATACGGCCACATCCTCAAGAAAACACGATTCCCCGTCCGATCAATCATAGTTAAACTTGAGAGAGCCTTACTCAGTACTACAGTGGGAGACCATGTGGGAACAGGAGGTGCTGTATTCTTTTGTTTTTGCCATCCCGAAGAAGTTACTGTGGTTACAGAGGATATCTAACACGGTGACGTTAGGGCTCAAGGTTGAGCGGTGTCCCACCACGGGACTTGCGCGCGAACCACTATAAAAGTTCAAAATTTTCTCTTCTTTTCCTCCACTACCAACGCTTCGGCGATTTTTAGTAATTGTCATCAGCGTAAGACGATGACAATTACTAAGGATCGCTGAAGCCACGCATTAAGGTATGTCTGACGGGACCAGGGTGATAGAGATTTACTTGTCTGAGGATGTATATGCAGGACAAAAAAATTATAGGAATTCTTCGTTTCTGACTGGGTTTTTGGAGGAGCTAACAAAGGTACGTTCGTCACAGGAAACAATTGATGATTTCTCACACTGTTCTCAGTGAAGTCCATGATCTATGAACTACATGCATCACCATCTGATTTTTCCATTTGCTTGGAACATGCTAACAAAAGACCTTGTTTAGCTCAAGAAATGCAACGCCGACAAGTGAGTACTCCCTCGATGTGAAGTGATGATACAAATAATCAGTTCTGCTTCTGAAGATCTGAAGACAAACTTATACCAAAAGCTCAAGTCTGAACCACATCATATGTTTAAACGAATGATCTAACATAGTTACATACTTAATGGATTTGATACACTACCTCATTGTAGACACAGTTGATTTGTGGGCTTAGTCCCGTCTGAAGGCCTCCTTGATCTTTTGCTTCATGCCAGGCTTGTGCTGTTGGTCGTCATTGTACTGACCCTGCTGGCCCTGATAGTGCTGACCCTGCTGGGCATTAGAATCCCCAGCGGTATCACCAGTGAATCGAGGCTGGGCTTGTCCAGCCTGGTACGTTGGCTGGGTCTGTCCACCCATATACGACTGTCCCTGTTGGCCGGTCTGGCCTGGCTGTGAGGTATAATCAAAGTCCTGTCCCTGTGCCTGTTGGGGCTGGTCGTGGTGGTGCTTATGATGATGTCCCTGTCCAGTCTGTCCCTGCATTCCCTGGCCCTGCTGACCTTGAGGCATTCCCTGTTGGCCTTGCTGTCCCTGCTGATTTCCAGATTCCTGGTTCCTGCCGCCAGTTCCCTGGTTGTAGGCCTGGTTATAGGCCTGGCCGGCTGGGTTCTGGTAATTCTGGTTCGAAGGATAGTCAGAGCTCTGCTGGAAGCCCTGTCCTCCCTGTCTCTGTCCTTGCATGCCCTGGCCCTGTCCTTGCAAGCCCTGACCCTGTCCTTGCATGCCCTGTCCTTGACCTTGCAAGCCCTGGGATCCTGGGTGAGCAGTGACTGTATCTTGCTCTTCCTTAGCATTATACTGGCTCTGCTCGTGTCGGTGCTTGTAGTAAGGGTCGTCGCCGCTTTGTCCGCCCTGCGACATCATATTGGATGGTGACAGATTAGACTGCGGGTTTTGCTGGTTGGAGCCCCGCTGCATGTTACCGCCTCCGGGATTAGTTCGACTCATGTTCTGCTGATAGTTTGGGTCCGCCATGTTTACTTGACGACTAACGAGTGGTTCCAGGCCTTTTATAGCTGGGGAGGCTGATTAGGATTGCTGGCCGCGTCTGCAGGTTTCACAGAGTCACATGGTAGCAAGCGGTGCGAGGAGAGACTTATTTTCAGGAAATATTTGAAATTCTTCAGAATTTCAGCGCGCCGCGATCTGCATATACGGATAGTGCTCAATGGCGGTCAATTCCTCAGAAACCGCCGCCCCGTGCCTCGAATTACTCTACTATTACGCTCTTTCCATCCAAAGTCTGTCTCAGCAGCAACAAAACCAAACCTGTGCCACCGCGTAAGTCTTACATCATTGCTCTGTCCGTGTCTGGCCCCAGTTGCTCTGCCGCACGCAGGTACGCTCACGCGCGCTTAAGATAACAACTACAACGATTTGATTCCACAACGTTAAACCAGTCAAAGCAACGTTCATGCTGCAATCTGGCAGTTCTATATCACGTGTCCCGATCACGTGTCTCAAACTGGGTCTCGATATATTGACTTCTGACGCTGCTAAGGGCTTGCTGGAGGAGGCCGTTCTTCCGCCAGTTTAGTATGACCATGTGGCAAGCCATGGACATTGCTCTGCGAACTTGGCGCTGTAACCAGACATCTGTCAAGAGGCAGCATAGTTACGGTTGCTCTTTGAAGCCATGCATGACGTCGAAATGGGAAGTTTCCGGAGTTGGCTGCAGTGAGTTCTTTAGGGTTGAACAGGGTTGGTGATGTGTGCGTTGATTGTATAGTGGAGATTGGATAGAGAGGACGGTGTTTGCATAAAACCTGCACTAACAGCAGGAATAGGCATATCCGGTTACCATCACCGTTCGTGTCTCTGAGCACGGGTTTTCTGGGAGCAACCTAGATTCATTTGATTCAAACCACTGGCATGATACCCTGTCTCTTCCGTCAAGAAACAACTGAAGTCAAGAAACAACTGACAAACTTACAATCGTTGGAGGACAGCTTCTCATGATTCGTTATTGTAATATACACTAGAGTACATCGATTACTGAGAGCTATGACGCGATGGGCCCCATTGCATCATGCTTCGCTCGTGACTACCGTGATCTATTTCTTGCCCAAGAAGTTGTTCAGCTGACCAGAGATGAAGTTAGTAGCAGTCTTGTCCCGGCTCTGGATGCTAGAATCGTCCATGTTGGAGTTGAGGAAGTTCTTTTCAGCGTAGGCGACTCCCTGGCCAATGTAGGAGTCGTACTTGCCACCAGACGATTGGTTTTGGTTCTGGTTCTGGTTCTGGTTCTGAGACTGCTGGCTGGAGCCCTGGTTTCGGTCCGAGTTGTTATCGTTATAGTCCTGGTTTCCATTGTTGCTGTTGTTGTTATTGTTTCGGTTATCGTTGTTGCCGTAACTGTCTTCGCTGTCGTTATAGTCCTGGTTGCCCTGGTTCTGGTTGCCCTGGTTCTGGTTGCCCTGGTTCTGGTTGCCCTGGTTCTGGTTGCCCTGGTTCTGGTTGCCCTGGTTCTGGTTGCCCTGGTTCTGGTTGCCCTGGTTCTGGTTGCCCTGGTTCTGGTTGCCCTGGTTCTGGTTGCCCTGGCTCTGGTTGCCCTGGCTCTGGTTGCCCTGGCTCTGGTTGTTGTTGCTGTTACCGCCGAAACTGTTTAGAGCGCCTTGAATGTTCTGGTTGCCGAGAGCACCCTTAGCCTGGTTGAGAAAGGAGTCCATTGTAGTGTTTAGTGTAAGTTGTGAAAACAGAATAGGGAATTGAGCCCTTTTATACTTGTCCCCTCACGATCAGGCGTTCGATCGTGGACCCCTGTGCAGGGCTGCATCGGCTGCCGAGAATAATGCTACTAGTGCGTATAGAGCGGAAATAGGGTTAGCTCCGATCCCACGTAAGCTACTAAGCTGTTAACCGCAATGGTTCTCAGAATTCCACGATATGTTCATACAATGATACAACTTACAACAGGACTTTCTGGGACCATGAAACCACGAACTTATACCTCTACATGCATACGCGAATCGTCTAGCCTGCACTCTTTTGACGCCTTCATTGTTCTCGTGCTGAAACCGCCCGGATTTTAAAGCACCGCCTAATATCATACATATATTATACATAGAGTGCACTGCTGCCCACTCGGTGCATGAAAGGACCTGCAGGAACTACATATCTCCGTCTGGAAGCTCCGGGTCTGAGGTTTACTATTGTTCCGCACAAAATCCGAAAGTTACTCAGTTTATCGTTCGAAGCCATACCCGACTACAACTCCTTCTCAAATCATCGCGAGAGGGGTTGTCTTGAAAATGGTTTTAGCGAGACATAAGATGCGTTACCCGGAAGTCCCAAAGCGCGCCCCAACCTTACTGAGCGCGCTATTCCATTTTATTCAGTCAGCTGGCATGAAACCACGCAATTGCCATAAACCGCTGCCAGACCGCTGCGAATAAGTTACAATCTCCTGCTATGATACATATCACGTGACAACCCCTCGCTGCCCCTCTGGACCCTTTATTCCCCATCCTCTACCCCCGCTCTCCACACGGACAAACTCGGGACGATCCGACGATCAGCGAAAATCATGCCAATCGCCACGTTACATCAACATGGTTACGCGTCCCGCACCCTGTCCAGCCTTCCATGCAGTCAGGAAATCAAATAATTTAATGTCCGCAATTGACTAGGGTAAGGGTGTCACGTGAGATGGCTGGGGTAAGGGCAAGGGTTTACGAAAACGGTAATTTTCGAGATTGATTTAATATCAGAATACAAAGAGCTGAGGGTGAGGAGACTAGCATTTCAGACAAGCTAGCCATTGACTTTTATAATGGTCTTTTCACAGCGACGAAAGTTTGCTGGATCTGGAGTATAGCCTGGAACCTTGAACATTACAGTCCGATATTCGTCAGAAGAAGCGACGCAGGAACGCTAACCACTGACGTCAAGATCGAAACGACATGCAAACAGTCGTTATCGTACAATAACAACGTCAGATCTGGCAATCTACTGGGCGGTCACGCGGGTTCTTCGATCCAGCAAGAATGCCGCTTCGATCACCGTTGGTTAAATGCTCGTATATTCAATTTTGGCAGCAATCGAAGTACAATGACTTCTAAATTGAGCAAATGACTCAAATTCCCAGGTGTGTAGCTTTCTAACGTCAATCCTTAGACAATTTCCTATTCAACGCGCTAATGAACTGGAGAACCACCTCCATAGATGCACTCGCCTGTATAGGGTGTTTTGCCTATGAAACGCAGAATGGGCACGGCGCAAGAACGGCAAATGGACGGGCCATTACGCAATATAACAATAAGGCAAAGCGAAAATAGACGCAGTAACTAAACAGTGGTAAAACGGTAACGCAAATTAAGGTTTGAACTGAGCGGCTGTTGCCTAATTGATACCATTGTTAGGCAATATTGAGTACCGCTACCAATGGCCCGGTTCATCATTGCCGCGAAGTGTGGAAAACGCTCATTGGCTCATGGCTACACGATGGCTGACGTCACATTCCAACCTTAAACAGGGCCAGACCTGCCATATTAAATTGATACGGGATCTCTCCATTTTCACGCCAAATGCCTAAATGCGCTAATACGTTCTCCGCAGTTTTCGCCGGAAAGGGGCCGCACCGCGTTGGCGCGCGCGTATGGGGCTAGGGACCGCCGCATTGTTCATGTGATATCACGTGGCTGGCTCACGTGACCTGTCAAGATGGCCGGTCACACTTGACCTAATAAGGTTAGCGAGATTTCGCGTCTGCAATTGTTGGTTAGCGTTGAGCTAGAGCAACCGTCACAGGACTTGAGCATGAGACACGTATCAGAGGGCAAGCGCGAGTGCACCAGCCATTTGCTGATATTATTTAGCAGCATGTATTATTTGAGGATCTTCCCGCCTCGTGTTCGCGGTAGATATTTCTTTTGCGGCTCAATGTTTGTTAGTTCCGTAAAGAGTGTGAGAATAAAGTTTGAATAGAGGTTTCTGATTGAGTTGAGTGAATATTTAGGTCTGATGAGGGTTAAAGTTTACTGACCGTTATAAGCTGGGGACAAGGTTGTGAGTTATGACAGATGATCACACGTGTTCATACATATTATGGATTTTTGCAAAAGCAATTATGATTCAATGCATGTAGATTGTTCTGGACGCATGCTTATCGCTCGTATGATTATGGATATAGGGCCCCATTGGCTTGGATTGAGCCACTTTCTTGTCACACACAGTGCTAAGAATCAAAATTGAAATCTGAAGGTAAACGATGCTAATGTCGGAACCTCCAGTGGCATTCAACCTGAGTGCAAACGGCTACAGTGCTCATACGTTTGGGCCCGTGAACACTAGCACGTTTGTTGATACTATTGGAGGCCTCAGCGGACTCCAAGATGGGCGGCCACTCTCACCAGATCCTTCTCTTACCTATAACTTGGATATCTTACAGCAACCTCAGCGAGCTCGGGCGATGGGATGGGGAACCAAAACTGACTGCAGGCGGCCAGTGGACCCCCCACCGGTTATCTCTTTGACAGTTCGTCAGCAACACGAAGATGTGACTTACAAGCAGGTCAACACCTTCTTTTGCCGGGCCTCACTCATGGAAGAAGATGGCAGTGATCTCAGCAATAGGCTCTGCGGGACAACCATTGTTAGCATGACCAGTGTTCGCAAACCGGATCCCGGCAAGTATTTCTTCCTCATGAACGACCTCTCCATCAGGCAAGAAGGCCGGTACAAGCTGGTCTTTAATGTCTTTGAGGTTCTTGAGGGCATTGTAATTCACCGGGCCAGAGCCGAGAGCGAGGTTATTACCTGCTACACACCCAAGAACTTCCCCGGCCTGGAGACTTCTAGCGACCTGATCAAGAAGTTTGCCTCGCAGGGCTGTCGGGTGCGGGTCCGAAAGGAAAACCTGAAAAAGAAGAAGGATTTCATCACCAAGGACTACTCCGTAAAGAAAGAGTCGCGACGGTCCTCGCTGTTTGAGAAACGACAGGAAAAAGAGCCAGTGAAGAGCTTATTCAAGCAAGACCTCAAAATCGATACCAAGCGGGACAAACCTGAAGAGTCACTCTTTAAGCCCAGGCCAGCACCATACTACAAGGATTACCGGCCTCCGTCTCCTCCATACAGTTACCGTTCTGAACTGACCGACAACTTTGAGAATTATTACCAGCCGACTCCTATGAGCTCCACCTCCTCGGGCAGTGACAGCTTTGGCACTATTGATCCGTTTTCGTTCGACCAAACTCGCGATAGGTTCTTGTCGACACCATCAATCGCGATTCCAATTCCAACATACGAGAAGAACCGCTCACTGTCATTCCCTACGTCCGAACTCAAACCTGATCTGTTCTTCAAAGAGCCTTACATCAAACAGGAACCCTTTGTGAAGCAAGAACCTGAAGATCACCACATTGGATACTACACGTATCTCGACTCGCATATGCCGCTAGAAACCTCTAGCCTCGACCATCATTCTCTGCACAGCCTGCCGCATTCCCTGGAATCTCATCTGGAAAACCCGCTGGAGGACCAACTCGATCCAGATCCAAGCATCAACTATGAGCTGTGACGCCAGAATCGCGATACGCCTGACGATTTAACGATACCCGATATACACGATATGAATAGGTTAACCAAGTTAGTGTCATGATATGAAATCTTAATCCTGAGTAATGTCTGTCGCGCGCTGGGAGTTCTTCCAGTCAACTGTCTGGCCAGTTGATGGTATGTGGGACCAGTGATTGCTGAGGGAGAGCTTTGATATCTAGAACCAGCAGTTGTCAAGTACCCCTGAAAAATTCACCAAAACTATTAATAGAAACAGGTTTGCGCGGGGAGACCCGCAATGAGTTAGCTATGACGTCACCGTGTTACAATGCTAAACAGCCAGGACTTTTTCAGGGACCCCGAGCGCGAAAGGCGATGCCCAAGCATAAATTTTGGCGCCTTCGGAGTAGTCCTTACCCTCTACTCGCTCGTGGTCTGGAGGGAAGGTTTCTCGTCGGTGAATGTAGTAAGTTGTTCTGAGCTGGTCTCCACCGTCCTGGTCGTTATGGAAGGTGGCGTATAGAGCTCTTCTGGGTCGGTTAGTGTTGTTTTTTCCGCTTCTGTGAGCGACAAGAGAGCCAAAAAAGACCAAATCGCCGGCCTTGAGCTCAGCTGGCGTCCAATGGTTGGCGTTTTCCCAATTCTTTGTGATTCCTCGGTCCTCGCCCAGTTCAATGTCCATCTTGTGCGAGCCTGGCACGAATTCAAGGCATCCATTAGCCTCGGTGGCGTCGTCAATTGCCAGGTTCACAGTCAGATGTTGAATGTCCCCCATGTGAGTATAAGCCGGAGCGTCAGTGTGAGCTCCAAAGCCTTTGCCATTGGGGTATTTGAGGTTGATTTTGTCCTTGAAAAGATACATGTTTTTGCCGTTGAGTTGTTTCAGCATTGACAGAATAGCCGGGCCTCGGATAAGCGAATTGTAGCCCTGGTGGAAGTCCATGAAGTGTTCCACTCGCATGAGCTGTCGCTTGCCTTCGTGATTAATTTCGTCATAGGGCATGGCTTTGCCGGCTGTCTTGGGCCAGTTCTCAATCTCCGTCGTCCAATTCTTGACATCGTCGGCATCGAAGAGGTTATGCTCATGGTACTCGACAACCAAGTAGCCGTCTTTGTCGAATCTGGCGAGTTGTTCTTTCGAGAATTGGTATTCAGAGTGCATGTTGTCGTGCTTCAGAAAGTTTGTACAGAATATCTGCGCACTTTTATACTAATTTAGCTATGCTACAAGCTCAGAATCCGCCTGTAATGTTACGTCACGGCCCCGCTTGGCTAGCCTGACATAGTTAGTACATACACCTGCTAGGCTGCATATATAGCACGTGGGGGAATTTCACCATATGAGGCACGAGGCAGTGCCTTCAGTAGTTCAACGAAGAGCTACTTCATAATTGGCTCGCAAAAGATCTTCAGGACAATAATGTCCTTTCTGTTCAGTTGGCTGTAACGATGAGCCGAGCCAACCGGAAGCTAAAACCCTCACCCTAACTCTACCCACGTGTAACATTGGACTGTAGTGAATAACTATACTTGGCGTTTCACGTACGTCATAACGCCTCTGAAGCTAGCCATAGCAATCGCCGCGGCTCGGGCCCCGACGGACCATCTGGGGTTTGGCTGAATGGGTACATATCCAAGTCGATCGATCAGGGGTTTTATCGAAGTCACCGTTGAGTCGTAATATTAATTGTGTGACATGAATGGGACTTTTCGGGCCGGTAATTGGAAAACGCACGCCTCAAGCGGCTTGGTATGGGGCGGCTTTGTGGTATACCCTGGAATGTGAGTACTACCTGGGTAGCTCGCAGTTGAGCTAGGGTGAGCGTTAACTCTTACGCGGGTTGAGGTTTTATGATTGACACTTTGGATGGGCTCTACGTACACAGTGACGCACTATAAATGGACCAGCACGGTGGCTGTGCTTATGAATTGATCTTTCGGGCTGCGATAAGTCTCCATACAGAATTGTATGAGATATGGAGAGGCGGTGCATTCATGTCGAGGCTGTAACGCGTGCTATAGCTTGGAAGAATGGCCGTTCATGAATGCATGGGCAATTGTGAGCCAACCAGGAGACCAAACATGCATACATACGGCACTAGTGGCCGTGGGAATGATAACTTAACTACAAGAGGCTTACCGTGATGTCCATGGCGTACCAGCGGCATATAGATTCCCTCTAAGCCCCTCGTTTGTTCATTTCTGCGATTTCTTCCGGCCAAAGACTGCCTACTGCCAATATCAGAGGGTGAATTGAGCAGTTGCTCTCGTTCTTGAAGCCCCTGCCAGGCTTCTCGAGAAACGAGCCGTTTGTGCTCCATGTATCAATGACCATACAGCAACGCCGCTTGCTTTCCGGGTAATCAGTATTCCCCATTGGGAAAGTGCCGCACGACACCAGAGCACGTATACCAGAAGCGAAGCCATACAGACGCGCATGGATGGATAACACAGACATAACTTGTGCATCTGTGGCTTCAGCAAGATGTCAAGTCGAGCTGTAGCTCTCAGCCCATAAAGCTCCATGACTGAGACATTGCTTGCACCCAGTACGAATACGAAGGACGACCATCTCAAATGGGAAACACTAATTTGCCATTTCTCTCCCAATCATGCCGCGGCAATACCTCCAGCCGTGCGTTCGATCTGACAGCAATGTTCCACAAGACGGAACATACACTTATATAGCTGGCCCCATCTCAAACTTCTCCACATACCCTGCGGTCACTAGCCACTTGAGGAGAGTCCGCGAAACGACAGCTGAGAGCGTAGGTTCAACCATGAGCTACATTGAGTGCCCATCATGTGGCCGGCGAAATCGAAAGAGCCCGACCTTATGCGAGGATTGCCATTTTCCGTTACAACTGAAGCAACGGGTTTCGCTAAAGTTGGCTTATGGCTTCGTCGGAACTGATATATGACTCCGGTACAACCTTGGGCTAAGTGCTTGAAGCTTGCACGCTTCGGCACCATCGCCTGTGTTCGGAGCAGGGCCCGGCTGCAGGTGGGTCCAAGGTAATCAATCGAGGACTTGCCAAGTTTGTCTGAGCGCGTCGGACGTTATATATAGTTTGATGCGAATTAAAGAGTAAGACTTAATCTGATCTCATACGCATATTCGCTATTCGCCCCGAAACCAGAATGCCTTCTTGAACCCACGCTATCTGTTACCATGCACATTAATTAATTCAAGAAACTAACTTTCTTTTAGGGGGACGTTTCAATTGATGCTTGCCTGCAACCATCGGTTTCTGAGCGCGCAAGTGGCTACTTGCTTGCCACAGCAACTGGCCTGCGACCTTCTGGAACAAGCTTATAGCCATTAATCATACTACAAGCGTGCAAACATTGCAGGTCACTACTAAGGCGGGCGCATCACGCGATCGACCGGACTCGTGACGGGACCGGTTTAACATTGCTCCGAACACCAAACAAGGATAGACATGGTATCATAGGCCGGGTAATCGCGGTGACACTGATTACCAAGACATTACGGCGTCTAAGGGCATAGCCGGGAGAATAAAGTTTGATTTGTAATTGCTCATGTAAGGTTGAGCCCTGTAAGGAAAAAGGTTGATCAGGGGCGCCCAGACTTTTACCGCAGTCGTCCAATTGTGGTGAAGTAGCGTGGTACGTGTAGTGCCGGTGTTTGCTAGCCGAGACAGGTTCAGTTGATGGGTTCTCTCACTGATAAGAAATGTCTTTAGAACGCGCTGAAAGGTAAAGTGGAATTTCTTTTTCACAGACACGTGACGTGATGACCGGTTATTGACGGGGTTCCAGATGCGGGGATGAGCGCCGTTGAGATAGACCGTTGAGTATAGAAAAAATCCAAAAAATAAGAGATATATGACCAAAGTGGGTTGCCCGCTGTTCTAATTCGTATACCATAAGGGCAGTACACCTGAGCAGCGAGGCCCCAGGGTAAGGTTGAAGCGTCAATGGGAAGGTGCGGCACAAGAAAGACCCGAATTTCCGAGACGCGTACGTGATATATATATAAGCAATTTCCCTTTGCTTAAAATGGCGTGATGCCACCGGCACTGGGAAATGAGTGAGAGCAAGGGGCATATGAAGGAGATAGGATTGCGAGACGATAGCAGGGAGGTTGATAGCGACGATGACCGGGAGAAGGACATTCTGGTAGAGAACTTGAATCGCTTGAAGGCAGAGGCAGTTGAGATCAAGCAAGCCCCATCAATACCCGTTTCCAAGCCGTACAGATTCTATCGAAAGGTTATAGGGAGCCCCATCGACTCAGATGACCCAAGGTCATGGTCCACTGCAAAGAAGCTGTACACAACAGTGATATACATTCTGACTACTTTCTGCGTGGCTTGGACTTCTTCTGTCTACTCACCAGCTATAACCTCTGTATCAAGGAGGTTTAGCGTATCGGAGGAGGTTTCGACGCTTGGGCTAAGTTTCTACCTGCTTGGGTTTGTGTTTGGGCCAATGATTTGGGGGTCGCTGTCGGAGATCTATGGCCGCAAGAAGCCCATTTTGATCTCGCAGTTCTTTCTGATTGTATTTTCGTTTCTCGTTGCCAGTGCGCGAAACATTGAGTCGGTAGTTATTGGACGGTTGCTTATTGGAGCTCTGGGATCAGCACCGCTGTCCGTCACTATGGGTGCGTTTATGGATTACTTTGAGCCTGAATACCGTGGCTATGCTGTGATTGTATTCATGTTTACCGTGACTGGAGGTGCGCTGTTGAGTCCTATTGGCGGTGGATTCATTGTCGAACAACTTGGCTGGCGTTGGACGCATTACATTTCGGCCTTTTTTTCCATACCGATATGGCTGCTTGACATCTTCGTGCTGAGAGAATCTTTCGCACCAACACTTGTCGGAAAGAGTCAGAAAGTAGACTTTGAGAGGATCATCGACAAAACTGTCGTTCAGCCGATAAAGCTGCTCTTCACAGAACCTGTCGTTTTCTTCTTTAGCGTATACCTCGCCTTTGTCTATGCGGTCATGTATCTGTGCCTGCAGATGTATCCGGCAATATTTGTGGGCCGCTATCACATGACACCGGCTATTGCGGAGCTGCCATACTTTGGTATGGTGATTGGTATGATTATTGGCTGTGTATGGAGCGCATACGTCGACAGAAGGAAGACATCAAGAATCACTGCGCTAATATTCCCGGCTGTGATGTTTCCTATCGGCCTGTTTTGGGTTCCATGGACCGGTTACTATGCTGAAAAGATCCACTGGATAGTCCCTACCATTGGCGGCGTGCTTATTGGTTTCCCCATCATGTGCATCTTTGTCTTTGCAATTATGTACATTTTGGAGTCGTTTCTGGACCTAGCAGCGACAGTCATGGGTGCCAACACGCTCCTGCGGTCTCTGCTTGCAGCGGCGTTTCCAATGTTTGGACGGCAGCTGTTCCACACGCTGGGAGTCAACTGGGGAGGAACATTGATTGCAGGCATTGGTGTGTTGTTGACGCCAATTCCAATTATTTTGAAGGTTTACGCGCACAAGTTGACTCCTGCCGGGAGAAGTGCTGAGTTGGCAATGGTTTAGACAAATTACCATCAGCAACCAACAATTCAATCTCGACATTATTCAATAGGCACAGACGGAGTGCCATAGAAGACATTCGGCGGATACCGGATGTGCCACAAAGTAATTAGCATAAGCATCGCACATAGCATAATGAAAAATGAGCCTCGCTAGGTGAGGCGCGGGTTTGGTTACTGGCATCTAGCGGGGTTTGTAATGTATTGTTTGATTGACATAGAATGAAAGAACCCCACGTCACGTGCTCGATTGACGTCATGAGAATGCATAGTTCGATCTCCAGAAAACTTCTGAAAGAGCCTGAGATACATTGCAACATTGAGTAAACTTTCTTCGAGATGTTTTCTAGCACAGGATATACGAGAATGGAACAGGAGACACGGCATCGTTTGTGGATTCATTGAACACGAGTGCTGTATCTGTATAGCACAGGTTTTGGGAATTCAATAAACTTCAGAACATAGAAGTCATTGCAAGCATTACGGGTATCTCGAAAAGATGAAGAGCGACGACTGAACTTCGAGACGTGGAAAATCACAGTTCGCTATCCTTCTCCAGGGTGGAAATGAAAGCTGAGCGCGATGCCAAACGTGAGGACACGGAGGAGCTAGAAGGAACGTTGCCTCAGGCATGCGACAAATTCGTGATTTGTTAGTTCTCATCTCAGAATTACTGAGCTTTATCGATTCTGTCAGTTTGCCGCAATTAGTATTTCCTATATTTGAACTGTTATGACTAAAACAGACAGTCCTAAGTTAGTATTCGTGCATCGGCTTCGCCTGTTTACTCACCAAACACAAACAGCAGGCCAGACCGGCGCAAAGGCCGCAGCAGCATCCGTCGTTACCCTTTGACTGTTGCTGGGCGTAAACGGGCTGTGGTGGTGGCTGTTGGTAATACTGAGGCTGGGCGTACTGAGGTTGACCGTACTGAGGTTGGCCGTGGTGGCCATGATGACCCTGGTGTCCTTGTTGTGGTGGGTACTTATTAGCTCAATTCTCGGAGTATCGATTGAATTGCGTTCAGAAACCTCTGTACTTTTCAGCACTAGTAAATCTGAGCACTCGGTACATGCCAGGCCTATGCGAGGCACTAAAACTAGAACCCCGGCTTTCATTGACGTCATTGTTCTTAACCCATGCTACTCACGTAGTTCGACATTGTGTGTGTGGTCAGTACAGGTTGCACGCGTGCAAGTGAGAGGGGGTTTTATATAACGCGAAATGGCGGACGCCAAGCCACGGCAACACAGCCCCGACATTGCCCAATGCGTTTGGACCATGCATGGAATGATTACCCGTCTAAGCCTCGGTCAAGCCCTGGAATTAGGATTGCTGAATCAGATAAGAGAACCCCTGGCTATTTTTAGCTTTGATGGGAATCTACTTATGGCAGTGATGTAATTACTTGGCGCCACACAAGGGAGGCGCATGAAGGCGTTTAGCTGTCGCGTCCTCTAGCGTAGTCTCCAGTGAACGGCTTGGTTCAACCGTCTCGTCAGATTAGCTCAGGTTGATTGATCGGTGAGACTTGCGATTGAATGGAGTCGCCGCGTTGTATGAGGCTCCGCCGCAGGCACACGCGGTCATCAAAGAATATCCTTCGCTCAATGTGAGATGTTTGACGTGGAAGAGAGTCTTTGTGGTGCGAGTGTCAATTCTGGACAGTGAAGGAAGTAGATGCCATGTCAGTCGAGAAACCTCCTGAAAGACACTACCAAGAGTAGGGACTTGCATTCCACGGATTATCAACACAAAGCCAATGGATTGAGGTTGCGAACGCACGCGCAATAGGAGACTTAATGTCCAAGTGTGCCAAGGACTGAAGTGCCGCACGAAGGAACTCCAGTCACGCACGTGGCTAAAGATTTCATGACTCTGATGGCCTGGATAAAGTCGACACAGAGAGCTATAACAATTGTTAGCAGTTTGCCAAAGACTTTGAAGATAGCCGAGTCGCTAACAGTTGGGCGACACATCACAGGCGGCATTGCTCTATGACCTGATCGCCGGTGTCAAGTTTCAAGAAACAACGACGACTTCCTCATGTCCATGGAGACGCAATCAGCGAGGATGTCCGAGTCGAACCAATCAATATCGATCAACAACCTGCCATCAGATGTTTTGCTGGAAATGAAATATCAGACATTCCGGGATTTGCTTGAACTCCTCCAGGTGTGCTGGAGGTTTTGCAGCGAGATCGAATCAGGGCTCACCTTCAAGAGCACAAATGCTGAACCTCGCCCTCATTTTCTTGGACAATGTATGGGGTTATCCGGCTGGCCCCAATGTACATGATGACGGCAGGCGACTTTGATTGGGTTATGGATCGACGGACGGTAGCTAAGTTTTCTGTACTCCAACATTACAGGCACGACATATTATACCATATCAACTCAAAACCTCTAAGGAGGATTTGAGGAAGTAAGACCCGGAGACATCTGTCCCCTCGGTTGCTGGGGCGACTTCACAATCTTGAAGCTTCAAATCCGAACACGGATCATGCAAACGGTAGCCATTGGCCCTATACACGGCGTTTCTATGGCGACAAACTGGCGGTACGCGAACAACTGGGCTATTTGGAGCTAAACGCGGAAACGCCATTCAAATTTCTACATCAGAGGAACCCATCACGCGAATAAGGGCCCAATTGTTAACACTTTAAAACTCTCAAGAATCTCCCGAGAAGGTAGCTAAGCTCAGAGTCTTGGTACTCTTAGGCATCACAGTTTAGCTACCACGCGAAGCTCAGTTGGCGTACTGCGCTCCAAGCGCGTTCTTATTAAGTATTTCGATAAGGAATACTTGCCACGCGTTCATACGCAGAGATTCACGCTCTCAATGCCCAGACGAAGGAGTTGGCGAGGAGGGCTTGAAGCGATTCGACCTGAACTGTAACGAAAGGACGTCCTGAAACGTTTATGTTGCCTGTGCTCGATTGTGGTGATGTCAATACTATATGGTGAGCCCTCGACCTGCAAGATCTGAGACAATATGCAGGGGTAGCGATGCTCTAGTTTTTCGTCGTTTATATTCCCTCTTGTCGTCTCAAGTGCTGTTGCAAGTGGGGAGGAGTTACTCAGTGAGCAGCTCCTTATATTCTCAGTCCAACCCAGCGCACGTCCGATGGGATGGTCGCCATAAAACTTGGGGCTCTAGTTGAGTATAAGATGAGACGTGCGCTAACCGCAATGACAAAGAAGTTTCAGATGTCAGTACACTCCTCGAAAGGAGCCCTAACAATGTCGAAGTATATCATCGCGGACTGTCGTTGCTATATGATGAGGTATATACCTGATACCCTGATACCAACACGCTCACTCCTCTATCCGTCAGCTGGTAGTACTTTGAGTTGGAGCATGACATAGAGAATACTACTTGAGCAGTGTCTTTGTTATATCGATACAAGTCTAATTTAACTGTGGACGGAACTTGTAGCCTGTGTGCGTAGGAATTGACCAAGGCCCAGCGAATTTGATTTGAGAGTTGCCATACTCCTGACTGGCTATACTCTCGAAGGTGTCTCTGTAGACATCGCCAGGAACAGTAGAACAGTCAATGATGACGGCTTCGTGATTGCAGGGATCTTTTGGCTGCCTGTGTCCAGAATCTAGAGCCGTGAGTTGCACATGTTGGTCGCGAAAGCGCGCTGCAAGCCACAGTCATCACAGAGATTGATGGAGTGGTCATAAACAGGCTATAATAATAATAATCATTTATTGTCTAGTTAAGCCCTCGGCCAGAGACACTATCTATGT